>MIQA02000221.1:0-24488 GCA_001887855.2 Sclerospora graminicola | reverse complement strand
CTGCCAATCCGGTCTCTTTAGGGATAGGGGGGCCCGATCGCGACTTGGTCCCGATCCGGCCGGCTTCCCACTCCGGTCGTATCCGACTTCAGCTTCTTCTTCCTTATTTTTTTCTTTTATATCCATAATATGCATTTGTTTGTTAGGATCATGGTCGGAACCATGATCCTTCCTCGGACTATGGCGACTTGCACCATAGTCCGATCCGGCTCCATCCGTGTAGCGGCCGGCACTACAGTAAGTAGTACCGTAATCCGGTACAGTACCGTAATCCGCCCCCGGCGGAGCCTCTAGGGGAGTAACTTCTTCTTTAATGTCAACCTCGAACTCCCCCAATCCGAGGCGACCATCGCATCCTTCCATCTTCAGCAGCATTGGGGCGATATGCCTTCCCCCAATGCACCCGACAGAACATCGTCAACAAATTTGACAGGTTTAGGTCTTTCGCCCGCTAGGGACTCGCGGTGATATCCAGGGTCACCAAGAGATCTGGGCACGCGCACCATTGTGGTGTAGTCGCTCCCAGAAAATCTTCCTGAGATGCGAACACCCACGGGGGGCCCAGACGACTGACTGTCGGAGGGGGTACTCCGTCCATCCGAGTCATGATCCGATCCGGCATCCGGCCGTCTGGATCGGTCACTTCCATCCGCTTGATCGTGACTACTCGGATGTTGCATGTTGAAAGCTCACCTTGTGTACCCGTCAGTACTGGGTGGTTTGCTCTCCTGGTGGACCCTTGGGCGAAAAGTGTAAATCCGTCGAATAGGGGATGAGGGTTTGGACTAGGGGTAGCTCCTGGGCGGAAATCGTCACCGGGGAGCTCGTCTGGCAATACACTTGAACTTTGTATAGTTCCGGCTGGACCGAGAATAATCAATTGGCCAGCTAAACCAAAACAATCGAATCCAAATGTGTATGTAAGGTAGATATAACTCCACACTCTTCCACAGACGGCCAAAATATCACCACTTCCCAATACTTAATACCGTGTTCAAAACACGGGCGACTTGAGGTGAGTATACGAAGACGCCGCGACTCCCGGTCAGGGGACTTCCGGTGGGTTAACTTAACCTTCCCCGGGCAAACCAATAACAGCAAGAAGGGACCTTGTTAGCCCTCTGCCGTGAACCAATAAAAGCGACTTGCGTCTAAGAAAGCGAAACGTATACTGATTTATCCTATATCCAATACTCCCTTTTGTGTAACCTACCCCAAATAACCCGGCTGACCAGTCATGTGCCTTACCCGAAGTAGCCCGGTTAACTCCGACTTTGTGTACCCGCCTGGACGGTACACCAACCCCATATGGTACCAACCCGGCCAGTACACCGAACCCAGCTGGTACCAGTCCGGATGGTACATTGTACCTGGCCGGCTCGGCCGGATGGCCATCCATCCGAGCCCCTTGGCCGCTGGCGCTAGCATTTCCTTGGCAGCTTCTCATCCGATCCGGGTGCCTCCTTCATCCACTAGAACACTCATCGTCCTTCAGGCTCCTTTTACTCATACTTTCCGAACGATCCGCCACCAATCTGCCACTCGGCCGTCCAACGTCCGCGGTCTTCCCGTCCGCTTAGCCCGCCTGTCCGACTATCCACGCTCTTTGTCACGTTCATCCGGCCTGACCCCAAGCCTGGCGCCGTCCGGCCGCTGTTAGGTATGCTCGGCGGCGGCTATCCAGTGCCCACGCCCTTGGTCCGTATTTCTGCCAATCAGAATGCGCCCTTTGGAAAGTACTTCATATTAATTCATAAGTCACTTTACCACACGGCTGTAAGCACTCCAAGCGGTATGCTTTGGGAGTGGCTTGTTTTGCCGCAGGGGTCTAACTTCTACTCTTGGCTAGGCTAATATCATCGCCCATAACCATCGCCCGATCTTTGGCCTCGTATGCGACTTCCCATCTACTCCTTGAACCTGCCACATAAACGTATCAATCGTTAGTCTGAGTATTCGTAGCGACCTTATCGTTGTTAGTGGGATCCTGTCGTATTTCCTCGCTCCTAACTCTCTCGCCCTTTCCTCTCGAATCCAGGGATTTAAAGCCCAGCAATAAGTCCCCCAGAATGGCACCATGTGGTTCGGCAAACTCCCATGGAAGGCGTATTTATCGATTTCGAGGTTGATTACGAGCTGTTCCCCAGGCACTAGCTTCCTTACCCGTGCACCGATCCGTGATTCCATATGTGTAACCATTGGAGAAGAGTCGATGCCACATACTCCTCGAGTCACTTCTCCTTGGTCCTAACCATGATTTCCCGTTTTAGACTTCGCACCGTGCCCGATTCGACACGTTGTCCTGCTTGGCACACTGTAAACCCTTTAACCGGAGTCAAACAATGCTCCACTCCTTCACCTGGTTTATCCCTACTAGGTCCAACCACGTCTGTTGGTAAAAGTCCGTTGCCGCTATTAACCACTGACACGCCAGCTTTAATCTTTGTACCTTCAACGCCACTGGTATAGATATTAACCCAACCCCACCTACTGCGTGAGGAGTGAAGAGTAATCTTGTGTCTCCCTCGTTCTGTCCTCGTACTCTTGCACCATAGGATTGCCTTCTGCATGTTTACTAATTCTTGTAGGACTTCTGCTGACGTCGCGAACATTCTGGCTGTAAAGAGGATGGAGGGTATCGCTATAACATTAAATAGTTGCACTCTGTCCATCACTGACGTGCTGCATCTCGTCGCTATCGCTAACCTCCTCTGGACACATCTTAGTCTTAGAGCCCGGTTCACTGTTTCTAAATCCGCCCATCCAAAGTAATAACCTAAATATCTTATCGTATCACCCTCCGGTAAGACCGGTAGACTGTACCATTTTTGTGGTACAAAATTTGAGTGTAGGAACACAAATTTACTTTTGGCCGGTTGGATTTTTTATCCTGAGAGACCCCCAAAGCGTCTTACCACTCCCAATACCGTCGGGATCTGATCTGCGCGCCTCAGAAAATCTGTTGAGTCGTCAACAAAGGCCGAGAACCGATGCTGAAACGAAGTGGTATCCTGTAGGGGTTGTATTCCTTGAAACCCCGGCTCCCGCTTCAGAGCCAACGCGAGAGGTTCTACAGCAAGAATAAAGAGTAACGGCGCTAACGGACATCCCTGCCTTATACCGGATTTTACCTGAATGGAGTCTGAATATTGGTTGTTGGCAAGAAGTTCCCTGATGTCCCCATGTGCAGCCGAGCCATTAAAGCAATAAATTCAATCGAAAATCCAAATAATCGCAAACTGAAAAAAGATATTTCCTGTCCACTGTATCGTACGCTTTGCTGAAGTCTAAGAGCAGGACCCCAGCACTCTCTGCAACGGATACTTTCTTAACTATCTTATATTTCTTGAAGACTGTCTTCATGAGATCACCGGCTTATCCATCCTGCGACCTGATACAAATCCCTGTTGGGTATCGCCGATAAGATTTCCTAACAACTTCTGTGAACGTCGCGCTATGATTTTGGCAAACAGTTTATAGCTCGTCGTTAGTAGTGATAGTGGCCTGTAATCTAAAGCATTACTCGAATCGCCTTTTTTCCGCAGAGGAATTACGAATACGACTGCTTCCAGGAAAGTGCGAAGAGGATCCCCTCCTTTTAGGATCTCATTGAACATAGTTGTTAGGGGTTCCAGTAGAATGGAGGTAAAGTCCTTATAGAAGTCGTTACCAATTCCATCTTGCCCCGCTGCCTTCCTACGCTCAATACTCTTGATAGCCCACTCAACATCTGTCTCCAAATCTCCGACATTAATTCCATATTTTGAGAATCTGAGACTTTATTCGCTTCCGGTATGTTCATAAACTGTTGTAGTTAAACTGGCAGCTGCTGACTTCCAACAGCTCGATGACTACATCCCAGAATCGGTTTCCACGTCGCTGCAAACTTGTTTGGAATAGATAAATCATCCGCAAACACTTGGTCTGAGGTAGCCACTATCTTCGTTTGGTCTCTCTCCCATACCGAAGCCCTTTTAAAAAGCACCTTACATCGGCTGCAGACCTATGTAAACGAAAATCACGCCGAATCACCCGTTCTGTATGTAATGATTCTGAAATAGCATGAATGATGTGCTTCCTCGTTGTAGCGCATTCACTCACCGATCTCCGTAACTGATGCACACGCTTCTTTCGACTCCTAGCTATTGATTTCCGCACTTTGTATAGGGTATTTCGACAGTAATCGATCCAGTTATCCCAATTAGTTAGTGCCAGAGAGCAAGCCTTTTTGGTCGATAAACGCTCCACAATCGTTTCCCGAATCTCCTCCTTCTGAGAACCTGGAAACGGGTAATGCATTCTTCTGATCGAAGTCATAGTTCGGGACAAACTCGGATCTTTAAAATAAAGACACACTTGATTGTGATCAGACTGGAGTGGTGGGGCTGTAACTGCCACCCATACGACCCAATTTTTCCAGTCTCCTGATACGTAAAAACGATCGAGACGACTCGCCTGATTTCCACGCCAGCATGTAAAATGTTCATGCGGATCTAGATGTGTTTCTTCCAGCGGAGACACCATCAAAGATCTTGCGTCCCACAGTTGCCACTCCTTTAGGAGTCTCTGCAAAGCACCACTCTCTGGCCGCGTCGATCTAGTTCCAACTAATCTATCCAATACTGGGTTATCCACACAATTGAAATCTCATCCCATAATACACAGTCTTGGTTTCCGCAGGAATATTTTTTTTGACGCACTCCATTAAAGAAATGTTCACGTTTCTTGGAGTCACTAGATGGCCCATAAATATTCAGTATTACGGTATCATTCCATTTAAGCACCATGTGTCGATTGGACCAATGTTCTCGCTTCCATACCATAACATTTTCTGCAATAGAAGGGATCAATAGGATCGCCACTCCTCCCCTATTTTTTTGGGAAAATGCTCCAATAAGAAAGAGCCCGGTACCTATCCACCTGCCCCCATAATAAGGCCCAATGTTTTGCCATCTGTTCACATTCTTCCAATGTTGTCACATGGGTTTCTTTTTGAGGAAGGATGAACTGGGCTGGAAGGTCCGGGTAACCTCTCTTCCACACTGACATCCACAAAATAACATCTTTAATCGCAAAGCCTCGAACATTTTGGCTTATAATGTATGCGAAATTTGTCTGTGAACACCCCCAGCTTTGTTTTTATTCGACACATATTCCATATCATGTAATAAATGATATTTCGTAAAAAATGTCCATTGAATTAAGCTTGAAGTAGGGGTGATTATCATGGCTATCCAGTGCGGTGCCCTTAGTACTGGTCGGACCCACCAGGGCCCGACTCACTAGTCTTCACCATTCGTCAATTGTAAAATTTGTCGCGCCTGAAAGAAATTAAACACCTCCTTTCAGGCCTCCGAAATCACTTTGTCAATTCCACCAATAATGGTGGCGTAAGTCGGACGACTTCGAACTAGTTCGAGATGACGTTGCAGCAACGTCAAATTGTATCTGTTGGATTATAATCCACTCCAAGTAACGCTGCTATGTGTTCCGCGAGCACATGTGCACAAAGCATCCCTGCTGCTAGGTGGAGCACCTGCCTTGGTGCTAGCAGTTGTAAAATTTCATTACCGCCATAGCTAATCTTCCGTAGCCGTGACCATTCTTGCGAACTGTTAAGAATCGCCGTACGCTGCCCTGACCCAATCATCACTAAAAATCGGCGTTCCCATGCCTCGAACCAAGCTGGTGGAATGTCCGCGAGACCTTCCCGTTTACCGGCTTCGATTACTGCAAACCAGCACTGTTCCCGCCAGTGTTTAGTCAATTCCACGAGAACACTTGAATGCACTCCATCCAAGATAAAATGAGCACCGGGTACGTCCTTAATCATATGAAGAAGACGATTTGAGTTCGCTTGTGCTGCTTTGATCCACAGAGTCTTGGTGGAACTGCCCAACGGGAACTGGGATACCCGTTTGTTCTTCCCAAGGTGGGAGTAATGTGTGCCAGGAAATCTTAAATTCGTCCAATGTTAACGAGTCCATCACTACATCCGAGTTACAATCTTCGAAATCATCAATCAATTCTCTTGCGACCGTTTCAACCTTCATTGACTCAGTCGCTCCTTCGGATGATTTCCGGCGGCATACCCGTTTGGTTGTTGGACTAGCGTCACCTTCAGATTCTGCCGTTTCTTGGGAACTTAGAGAGACGTCCGACGGTTTGTAGTCCGATTTCGAAGGCGAACCATCCGATAAGAGCAGGCATTCCTGCTCCGGTTGCAAATCCTGCCATACCTTCGATATCCATTGGTTCAAGATCGGTTCTGATATCTGGTACTGTTGGAGAAATCGCTTCCGAATATCCACATCCGTCATGTCTGCCGCCAACAATTGTTCTTGTTCTGGTAAGGATAACTTGCCTACCGTGTCTGTCAGAAAGTGTAGCAGTTCACACATCCTGGGGTCCTTCGTCATAATAATCTCCGTTATTCCGCACTTTAAACCATGATGAATCGTTGGTCCTTGTAACCGGCGTAACAAGTCGTCGAAATTTCAGTCTCAGTCATCAGGATCCCACGGCGATTGGTAGCTCAACGCTGATACTGAATCTTCACCACTATCCACGAGATCGGACGAGTTACTGTTGTCTGCACCGTCGCTTGAGGAATGCATGATAACTCGCCTTCCGGAAACTGGGTGTTTATCATCCTCATAATCTTCGTCTTCACTACTATTGTCCATTGACACATCCTCTTCAGGAAGTCCCCGTCTTCCAGTGAGTAGTGTTGGCCCCCATAACGTAAAATTATGGGCCTTTTATTATCACGTGACTCTGAGTCGGGTGACGTCAAGAAAGTCCGAATTTTTGCATAAAAATCGTTCACCATCATGGGTTATTCCCCACTCATTTGATATGGCTTGGCCTGAAATCGCCGTGATTCCGGAGTATAGTACTGAACTCCAGGTACCTTAGCTCCAGGCTCGTGACTAAGTACGAAAATATCCCGTTGCAGTAATGTGCTCACCGTCTTAAGGGTGTCAGTACACCCCCACACATTTCTGGGTATAATTTCCATCACCTCTGATCCACTTTCCGAGAAATCCAGTAAATACTCCATAAAATGTCGTTTCGATTCTTTTGGGGAGATCCGACGATATCCCCTACCCAATTCGATCAAAGTTGGTTTCCTCCCACCTGGAGGGAACTTGACATCAAAGTCCATCAACGCCCGCGCCAAACACCCTTTCTTGAGTTTCCTCGTCATTTCCTCCAACAATGGCGCCTTGTCTAATAATCCAGCCGAACACGCTAATGCTTGGTAAACTTCAAACATCTGACAATTGCCAGTTGCTGGCGTCGGAACAGACTGGAGGTCCAACAGCCGTAAAACTTCTGGGATGGTTGACAACTCCGCTTGTCCCACCATTTCACGTTGAACAGGGACCGGGTGTTTAGAGATGCAGAAACTCGGTATACCGGAGCTGAACAAGATGGTTTAGCACTGTTGAAAACACTGCATGATGACAGTCATTTCTTGTATGTGACGGTACACACAAGATACTCTACAATGAAATGGTTGTTTACGTCCAAGAGTTTGTCTGGACGAGTTATCTAGTGGGCTGCCATGTTATCACCTTGGTCATTGGAAATTATTCGAGGGGAATCATGAGGCAGTGCGATTGTCAGCTGTATTAGCTGCTTTGGTGGTACCACAAGGTCAGATGGATGGAGTGCTAGAGGATATAGCCCCAATAAAATCGCTACGGGACATTCCTACTATAAGACCTATCCCAAAGTTGAAGAGGGACAGTGCAGGTTTATGCTTACCTTTGACGGGACAGTAAAGTTAGTGGAGGAGAAATTGGGCACAATTGTGGTCTTGCCGACATGGCGAGTGGTGGCTGCTGAATATGATCTCAAGCCAGAATTGACCGTAAATGAAAGTGAATATCATGGACTACTTGGATCAGATTAGATAAACGCCATGAAGTTCGCAATGCAATTATGTGTGGGGATTCACGGATTGTGATTGGTCAAGTGAATGGAGATTTATGATGTAATCAAGCGTCACTAGCCGTATGGTTTAGTAAAGTGGGAGTAGCACTATCAGACTTTGATACAGTTCGCCTAATTCACATCGCAAGGCGGTACAACCAACCAGCAAATTTGCTGACTCAGAAGGCAATGGTAGCTTTATCAGCTGGAACTATAAATACAGCAGAAGAAAAGGAAGATTTAAGATTGTTGAACACGCCCCCCGACCTGTTATATCAAGAATCCGTACCGAGACCCATACAAGCATACACTGGAATTGTTGCCGTAGTGACTGTGGGAGCTAACGGAACAGAAGAAGTGCACAATACTACGAAAACAGGTGCACCCATTACAGATAAGCCAGTGTTGGTGTGTTGGAAAGATGATTGGGCTGAGAAAAGGGTGTTTGTGATCACTCGTGGCATAGCAAAGAAAAAGGGCGTCAGGAAGGTCATACCACCCGTTGTAACAACTCAAGAGAAAAGCGCACAAGAAGGTACAGCTACCGAGGAGATGTACTCAGCGACTGGGGATAAGATACCTGCTAAATCAACTGAACAGCTCCTAGCGCAAGCACAAGAAGAACGTTTTCAGAGAATTGCAAGAGCTTAGAGACGGGATGAGTGGTGTTCTCAAATAGTAGCTTATTTGAATGGAGAGGAAAATAATATAGCCTCCATGAGCGCCCTGAAGAAAATAGCCCGAGTATCAGTGGGTTTTGTGTTAGATGTGGCTGGTGTATTGTACTACAGCCCGTGGAGTAGTAAAGAAGAAGATCCTATGCTTAGATTGTAGTACCTTCATCATTTCATGAGGAAATCCTACATGCATATCACACTGAGGTTGGGAGTGGTGCACATCAAGGCGTTTCGAAAGTATTTGCCAACTATACTACTGGAGGGGTATGTACGCGTATACTGAAGATTTCATGGCGTCGTGTAATGACTGTGCCACGGCTAAAGGCAAGCCGATGTACAAAGGGAAGTCAAGTGTGAATATTATTGCGACCAGGCCTTTCCAAGTATTAGCGATGGATTTTGCACTGACGTTACCAAAATCTCACGACGGAATTGAAGCTCTGCTGTGCTTTATATGTATTTTCTCGGGGTATGTGATTCTAGTACCTATGAGATCAACAACGGACAGAATGTTGCGGCGGCATATTTGAAAGGAGTATTCAAAAGATTTGGAGCACAAGAGATGATACGACATGATCGCGATCCGCGATTTATGAGCTCAGTGTTCAGAAGGTTCAATCGCATGTGGAAGCAGAAACAAAGCCTAACACTTGCCTATTGACCTCAAGCTAATAAAAAAGTGCGGTCAGTGCAGGCAGTGGTGAAAGCGATTAAATGCTATATTTTGGACCCAGAATAACGAGATTGGTATGATTATGTGCCCCAATTGGAGATAGCACTGAATACCTCAGTCAATTTGCAGAACCATCAAACCCCATTTTATTTGGTATATGGGTGGGACGTAAGGACTACTATGGAGACGATGATTCCGCCAAAAGGCAATTCGTTATCAGAGAGGGAGGTGTAAGCAAGGCGTCAGCAACAAGTTATTCGTCAGGAGAAAAGCAAGAGCACAAGTAGAGTTTATTCAGAACCGGCTGATGGAAGAACGGGCGGCGAAACATAATGATACTGTAACGGACGGATTGTGGTCGACCACTCGTACTGTGTATAGACCGGGAGAGCTGGTGTGGATATATCACGATCTAGTGAAACCAGGCTAGGTAAGGAAGCTAGCTCACTTATGGCATGCGCCTTATCAGGTGGAGGAACGAGTGAATGACATGGTATATCGGCTTAAGTTAAAGGATTCTGATACGAAAATCTATCATTTGGTTCGTATCGGGCGTTTGAAACCGTAAATTTCAAAATTGAGGAGGCCTCAAGGCAAGCTACAGGTACAAGATGAACTGGAATTGGAAGCAACTCGGGCCCACACTCTCTCTGCTCACAACCGACTGGGGTCCGTGGCATGTATCGTAGTGTCCTTTGCATAATCGTTTTTATGTTGTTTCTTGCGTCACGTGGCCCTGGTCCACATGCGCATTAATCGTGTTCCTTCTCTCACAACCCACTACTCACACAATCCTTCGCGTATCTTCTCTCATCACATTTTCTTCAGTAGTTCAAGTCGCCCCTTGCCCTAATTACCCATTGCTTCAACTTCTTCACACTCATCCGTCGTTTGCGCAGCTTCTCTTCGATTCCTCCATTCTTTTCCTTGCATCAAATTTGTAAAGTAAAGCTGATCAGATGAGGTTGTCTTCGTTTTCTCAAGTGGGCTCATTAAAATCTTTCCACTTCATGAGTTAATCCATTTGTTTCCTCCCATTCCTCGTTCTTTTCTCATACCAGAATCCAGGATTTCTTGCACTTCCCATTCGTCATCACGGCCTGGCTCATACCACGAGTCTTCCGGTAGCAACTCGCTACACTAAGAAGAAAAAGGCAAGTAATCATGACACATTGGGATCATGGCACAATTACTGAAGCTATATGTGACATTAGGAGTGACATCACTCAAGGTGGCCGCAGCAATTCAGATTACAATGAAATGATTGGAGAAAATGTTGAGTTTGGTTATTATGATTACTGCATGTGATGAAACGGTATTAAATGTGTGCCGCCGAAGCGTGTGAAGACGAACATGTGAAGATACGACCTAAAATGTGCGTCGTTGCAACAAGACATTTGAAAAGCGTGATGAAGCGGCCTTAATTTGTGTGCCGCCGAAGCGTGTGAAGACGAACATGTGAAGATACGACCTTAAATGTGCGTCGTTGCAACATGGGATTTATAAAAGCGTGATGAAGCGACCTTCAATGTGTGTCGCCGAAGCGCAGGGAAAGAAGTGAATGTATGTGCCGTAGAGACATGGAGTAAGGAATGTGATGTGCTGGAGAGGAGCACGATCATAATTGATGGGATGTCTATAGAAGGAGTATTTGAACCAAGACTTATTGGTATACAAATATATTGTGAAGTGGAATAAATGACCAACGGGAGGACGTTGGTGAAGATAGATGGAATTTATGGTACTTTCTGTATCATTTCGAGTTGGGCTATGATACTGTTTTTATCGGTTTTGGGTTAATTACAGTACTGTTTGTATCATTTTGAGCGTGGATCACGGTACTATCTGGATTGTAGGTTTGTCCAAAACGGTGCGGGATTTCGAGGAAGTCATAGCTTGGTGTGGTACACCCAATACTAAAGGGACCGGAAAATCCTATGGAAGAAAACGTTGTTCACGCCCGTTGGGATATCGGGCGCGCGCTCTACTCAGTATAAGAGAAGATTAATGGAGACAACTAAGCCTAAGACGGGTGAGGAGGAAGTCGCCCATGCAGCAGACAGTGCGGATTCGCGTCTAGGATTACTAGTGGAAATTTCAGAGAAGGCCGACGAGAAGAAAGAAGATGCAGAAGCCACAAACAAGATAGAGGAAACTGGAATATGACGAGAGTAGTACGCGGAATATGACGCATGTGGCGACAAAGAAACCCGAGAAAGCCCCTAAAAAGGCGAATCCATCTGGAACGCATGAAGAAAGTGAATCCAACTGTGGATCACCGATCAACATAGAGGAAGTAAAAGACTTGCGTCAACCACCGCCTGATGGATGGGCTGATGAGGAGGAAAATGCCAACGAAGGCACAATTAGTGGTACAGAAGTGGGTGAACTAGTGGATGACGAGCTAGTGGATTTAACTAACAAGGAAGGCGAGATAAAGCCAGTTGTGTCGAAAAAAAATACAGAACTGTCAAATCAAGAACAAGTGGATACTGTAACAAGTACTGTGGAAGTGACAAGGGATAATGATAAAGAAGGTGAAGAAAGGAATCTACAACAGCAGAAAATTTGTCACGAATTGGTAGCGCTCGGTCGTTACAAGAAACAATATAAGTGCTTGAGGAAACGGAAGATGATTCTGATGACGACAGTGATCAAGCAATGAGCGACAATAAGAGTCAAGGCAATAATAGTGACGACTCCAATCAGAAATTACCGGACCCAGAAGGCACGGTTATGGGATTAGACGAATCAGAGAGTGGTCTTCGGTCACGGGCACGAGACATGCAACCATTTGCCATTGGAGAGAAAAATGGTCTCGCGCACGACATTCCAAGCTGTGTGTGATGCACTTGAAGCGGAAGGCCAACGTGGCTGTCACCTTCATAGCTTCCGTCGCTACGCATTCATTCTTGGTAGCTAATAGCGCCACAACAGGCTCTGTGAATGGATAGACGACTTTAACGGCAGCATTTTAACACGATACTACTACTTGTTGCAAGTCCATGAGCCTGTTTACCTAAAATCTGCAGATTCCGTATTCAAAAATTGAATTCCATCTTCGCCCCCTCTCGTGAACAATTTTTGCAAAGTACTGTAACTTTAACAGAAATCTTAGAAATGCTGCGTCTTTTTTTGTAAAATGGGGGGGGCAGAATAAATCATGTAGTAGAAGACAACCAGATGAGCGTTAAAGAAGCCGAAACAGAGAAGAGTTATCAAGTATGGTAAACTGCCATTTTGGGGCTTTCTTTAATTTCTGTACAGTGTTGAAGTCACCTACTGTATTTATAATCTGTCGTAAAAAAATATTGGGTAAAAGTCCAAAAAACTAATCAATAGCCGTTTATCTATCGCTAATGGGCTAAATATTTACTCTTTCTGCTCGAAATGCCAATTTGGGGCCGCTTTTTTATAAGGGTTTTTGTATCACCTTACCACGCCTAATATTAGCAAAAACATATTTACCAATCGGGACGCTGTCATTTTTTTATTTCTACCAATTGGTACGCTGACATTTTTTTGTCAACGCTTGCCAGGAGCGGCCTCAAATTGGCAGGAGGCCCCAAATTGGCAGTTTACCTTAAAACAATATTCATTCTTTTGTAAAACTCATTCAGCGACTTCAAAAACTGCACGCCATACTCATTCAAATGGATTATCAATTAGGGCTCAGTTGCCCAAACGTTCACTTCGAATTGTCTCCAACAGAGCGCCGAGCATCTTATTCTTCTTTGCATTCTCCATCACAGTAGACAGCCTTGGATGCGAATCGGCGTCACGCACAGCGCTGATCGCATCAAGTGCACGCAATGCGCTACGAATGAGATCCTTGACACGCTCGACTTCAGGGCCAACCTGATCCTCTTTCACCTTCTTGTTGATTGTCTTCTCTAATAACTCCACCAACGGATCCAGTGCGCCGACAATACTGCCAGGCTGGATATAGCAGACCTTGATCAAAATCTGGTGACTGAGCATCTGAATGTCATCATGGTCTGCAAGACCTCGCTTCAATTGGTCGAAGAACAAGGTGATATCGAGCTGCTGCGGTAGCACTTGGATTAAAGTGTCCACGCAAGAATATGCAGCTTTGCGAAGAGGAAGACCATCATCTACTTTGTGTTTGAATGGACCAAGATCTACAACACGCTCCAACTTAATTTCTGTCGTTTTCAGAAGCACGGGGAAAATTTTGTCGCGAATATAAGGTGCAAGATAGGAAGCATGGTGGTGAGCAGCCGTATTGAGAACGAGTAGTGCGGCGCGACGAACGTGCAAGTCGTCATCTTCAAGTGCAGACAAGAAGGGGTCGATGTGGGCGAAGATCGTATTGACTGCTTCTTCCTGGATGGTCGTTGTCATCGCATACTTAAGACTTATCACGGCGGTCCAACGTGACCATACATCTGAAGATCCGCACAACTTTGTCACGATTGGCATAAGTTTGGTACTGTTCGTCACAGCAAGCTTCCCCAGACATTCACCAACCATGTTTCGCACCCCTTCTTCCTGGCGAGCACTCAATTTTTGTAGGAGCGGCAGAACCCGATTCACGTACATTGCAAAACCGTGGTGGGGCTTTGCAGCATGATCCAAAATGACCTCTCGCAGAGCCGTTAGCAGCAGATACGAATTCTCTCCAAGTTCCAATTTAACCATAATAGTGTCCAAAAATTCTTCCATGTTGCCAACACAAATACTACCAAGTGAGTACGCAGCTGCTGCCTTCACTTCTTCACCAACATCATTAAAGGATTTCAAAATAATCTCCTTTACGTCAGTGTAACCAGCAAGTTTGATCTTACGGCCAAACTCACCCAAACAATAGAGCGCCAAAACTTTATCCTTTTCAGAATCTGTTTGTGTAATTTGTCCAACAAACTTCGCAAAAGCCACCTTGCGGTTTTGTTCCGTCGTAGCCACACAAGTACCAGCGACACATCTAGCGATATTCAGCACCGAGTGCTTCGATTCCTCAGATGGTGTAGCCATTAGTGCTTTAAACAGCTCCGTAAAACTGCTTCCAGGTGTATTGAGCTGTGTCAATTGCGCGAATAAACCCTTTAAAGCATCTAAGGCGGGGCCCTGAAGCATAGAGCTATGACAGAGCTTCAGTGCTTTTATTTGAGCATTTTGCAAGAAAGCGTCCGTCGATGCAACTTGCGGACACACGCGAAGAGAATTCGATATCAACGTAATGCCCATGCGGCATAGCTGCAGGTCAACGTCGACAAGAAGAATAGAAGCTTCAAGCACAACCTCAGAGTGAAGCGGGTCCGGCATTTTTGCACCCTTGTTTACAACCAGATCGTTAAGGGTTGCCACTGTCGCTTGTTTCAGTGTGCGCGACTGCTGACGAAGAAGCTGGGCAAGGGTTCGAGTGCATTCTATAAGAATTGGAGACATATCCAAGTCGAGCTTCGATCGAGCAATGACTCCCATAGCCTTAATAGTTTGGACGCGTGTAATTTCGTTGTTGAGACGTTCCATAAACAAAGGGTAAATTTCCCCAACTCGCTGACCAAGTTCATCACCTTAAGTATCAGAGCACAGTGTTAGTTCACAATTCAACAACGCTATTCAATCGCAGATAATTCAAATACGCACCCAGAACAGCAACAATTTCTCCGATACTACTAATCGCAGCTTCTTTAATTTCCTGGTCAATGTCATGAACCTTCAAACTAGGCAGCACCGCATCAAAGAGTGGTACGGCGTAAAGTTGGTATGTTAACTCTCCGTCATCCGAGCGAAGAATGCGAGCAAGAGATTCAATCAGTCCTAGTGCTTTTGCCACTGTTTTGTACCAATCTCCCTTTGCACACTGCACTGCAACTTTAACGACAGAATCAATGTGCTCTCGAAATGGCTCCACGGTATGAGTATCCACAAGCAGCCGAAGAAACAGTAGAGCTTCCAACTTCAAGTCTGAGTGTTTGTCCTCGATTGCAATAAGAATGTTCGGCATCAAACGACCAATGAAGTCTCCCAACTTTCCGTGCTCTATCATTGCAAGTTCAGTCAGCATCGCAACAACTGCACATCGCGACGGTACTGAAGCTTTCGGTCCAAACTGCTTATTTGCTCCAGCAATGATCACATTCAGGCGCTGTTCCAGCTGGCTGAGGCATGCATTTGACGAAGGTGGGTGACGCATGAAGCTTGCTCCATTCCAACTTGGGAGAGTCTTGCGAGTAGCACGAAGAAGATCTGCAAATACTGCAAATACGTCAATTCGAACGTTCTCTTCTCGTTCTTTAAAGCGCGATATTAATGGCTGCGCACACAGAATGTAAAGCTGCTCCAAAAGCTCTGATCTCGTTGTAATGATCGCAGTTAGTACGCGAAGACTGGCACGACGAACCTTCCAGCTCGTGTCGTCGTCGTCACTGTAGTCACCTTCCTCGTCGCTGTATTGTTCTTCTTCGTCTTCCATATCCTCATCTTCATCAGCAGAGTCAACGTAGTTGTAGTTGGGATCATACGAAATAAACAGCATCGTAAGCTTTAGAATATCCTCCACGTGAGGCGTGATGTCATTATGGCATCGAATGATGAAAGCTTCGAACGCCTGAAAACAATTTCCACGAAGCTCATCAGAATCTTCGTTCTGGAGTGCCTCATCCTCGGGATTCCCGCAAAACATCATCAAGATGCGAAGAACTGCATCTAAGTGCTGTCCAAGGCGATGACCTGCAGTGCGTGAAAGCATCCCAATAGTCTGAATTAACGTACGCACGTTTGCCGAATCCTTCGACGACTGGATGCCCATAATCAAATGCTCTATTAAACGACTCACAAGAACATCTGACGCCATGACACCCAAAGACCCCACACAAGCTGTAGCACGTTTACGCACAAGCGGGGAGTCGTCTGTGAGCTGCACCATAAGCAGTTCCATGATTGTTGCGTGTTCCGTGGCGACGTCAAAGCCGAAGCGCCGCAGCAGATCCGTGAGGATGTCTAGAGACTCGGCAGTCACAGCTGCATCCTTTTCCTTACCCAGCCCCGTGAGTAGCCGCGTACAAATGCCCGTGGCGATGGAAGCCCCGGTGGTCTGCGACACATCAGCAATGATCGTCTTAAGTCCGATCGAGTAGATGTCCCGAAGCTCTGGTTTACCATAAATAATGAGATCGCAGAGCTTAGCCCCGATATCTGCAACCTGGGCCACCTGCACTTTAGTGACCAGGATGCCCAAACACTTGACAGCAATAGACTGCACGTCATTTGATTTGTCGTCGAGCTGTTTCAACACCGCCGCACACACTCTACGTTACAGAGAGCTAAAATGTGAGACATACTCATATCCTGTGCTACTGTATCAATACACGACAGCTACACGAACTTTGGCTCGAGATATGGCCCTAAGTCGATGTCTTTGTTGAGCTCGACACACAGGTCAGATGTAGCCATGTAACGCTCATCTTTGTCAAAGTCCGTAGTCTGATAACATAGAAGTATTAATATATCGTACTCTTTGACCCAGCAAGACAGCGCGTACCTTGTCGAGCAGCTGCGCGATTTTATCCTCGTTCGCACGCATTTTCTTGTTTGTTTCTGAGGGTATCTTACTTGATTCGAGGCTGTGCACCACACCAAAGACCAGCACAACTCTTTTCTGCCAATTGCAGTCGATGTTCAAAAGTCGGATCAACAGATCAAATGGGACACAAGTTGACCCCCCACCCACACTGATTTACGTACAGGACGGGAAGAACAAACGGGCGTGCCTTTCCCGCTAATCAGCTCCACAAAAACATTGTGGGTTAAAGCGGCCCAAAGAGAAGGCAATCGGCTCTTACACTTATTAAAGGATGTTCCTGGAACGCACTATATCCTGGATAGTGTTCACTCGAGTGTATTAGTGGAATTAACGAAAAAATGGAGAGAGCAATGCTGGATGGAGGTAGTGGAAGCAGGCAAAAGGGAAGGTCTTCTAGATATACCAGGGACATGGTTCACAGAATGGGAAAACCGCTATAATGTCATGAGATCTCAAAGTCAAAAAATGGCGATAATTAATAGTTCCCAAGAATGGGGGCGGTTACGTAAAATTCAGTATGGTGGGAACACAATATTAAAACTGCTAGCACCGAGACAAGTACTCCTGTTGGCAACCATGTTAATAAGTAGTCACATCTTCGCGGAGCAGTTAGCGGCGATGATGGGAAACAATTACAATCCCACTGATACCATTTTATGCCTCCTTCAGCGACATTTGAGAGTAATGGCTGAAAACCCGGAGTATGCAGCAAAGTTCACAGCGTTAGAAAAACGGGAACAGACAGCGTGGAAAGCCTTGTATGAGTACATGTACTCAGCAGATGCACTACATGCAAACGTCAAGGAAAATGCAGATAAAGAGGAACATGGTCTGCAGGACGCCAGTTGTTACTAAGGGCACCGCAATAAAGCGTGTCCCTAACCATGAATATTTTGCCATGAAAAACAGTGATATTTTTACGAAACACCGTCTTCTGAAAGACATGGAATATACATCGTCAAAAGCAAGTACGGATGACCCAACGAAATTGACATCAATCATATTATCCCAAAATGTTAGGGGTTTTACAAAGAAAGACATTTCAAATTGGCTTTATTCCTGGAAGAGAGGTAGATTGGACTGTCACGCACAGATTATATTTCTACAAGAAACGCACATAGTAACAACCACGGAACGGGATGAAGTAGCCACACAATGGGCTTGGTTATGGGGACAGCCGCATAAATCACAAAGCTTATCTTATTGGAGTGTACACCCGTATAAGCAAGGAGGGGTAGCAATACTGATTGTGCCCGAACTTGTGGATCAAATTAAACCATATTATGAACTTGGATGGACGAATCGTATAATGGCAGTGAAATGGAATGACTGCACGTTAATAAATTTATATGGACCGTCTGGGGATGCCGTTGGAAGGGAAATTTTTTTTAGTAACATTAATAAAATGTTCATCAGAAAACCCTCCAACAGCATAATCGGAGGTGATTTTAACTGCGTGGACACCCCAATATTGGACCGACTAGGAGGCACCCGTTCGCATAGACCAGAGAGTCGAGCGCTAGCGAGACTGGTTGCGTCCTGGCATCTGTGGGATGCACGTCTTCTTATGACACCCGTGCAAGAAGAATTACAGCTAGACCCGACAGATCACTTCACGTATTGGCGAGGCAATCACGCGAGTCGAATCGACCGCTTTTATGTATCAGATCAATGGAAAGGTTGGGTAGTATGGGTAGCGGTGGAAGCTCCCTCAGTATATTCTGACCATAATCAATTATGTCTGTGCCTAAAAGACCCAAGTGTGTCAAGATTACAATTGGCAAATAGACGAATGCCTTACCCCTTTCCAGGTTCTCGTGAGGACAAAATTCGAGATATGTTAATGGAACGGTTAGTGGAACCCTTGACCACTCAAATATCGACATTAACGTGGGATAATTCCATGGATGAGTGCAGAAACATAATATATAAGATTAGAAGGAAGGTGGCGAGACGTAGACGGAAGCGCGTCCGGCATCTACAGCGCACGGCGAGAGATAACGCGATTTTACGAAAACATATTGTTCAGGCATTAGCAAACGATATGAGTAAAGAAAGGTCATTTCGCAAGGGTATGCGTCTTCATAGATCCGCGGCAGATGTTAGATGGCTATTCAAACGGACATCTATCTGGGAACGAGATCAAACAGTGACCAGAATAAATGTAACTTCAGGTCCAGCATTTGAGGATGGAATTTCCATTCCCGATAGATTTGCGGCCACCTGGAAAACAATTCTAAGCGCAAGTCATAGAGTGGTACAAACCTCCACACTGATGAAGGACATATGTCAATTCATGACGGTGCCAACGGACAGAATGGTTACTGGTGTTGCAAAACAAGTCGTTAATGGAGGATATTCTCGAGGAGGATGTCGCGTGGGCAATCAGGGTATTGCCCGTAGAAAAGCAGCTGGCTATGACGGATTAAGTAACGATGTCTACAAGGACTTCTCTGATATCCTCATCGGACCTTTAACAAATCTCTTTAATGAGATTCTAGCTGGGGCAACCCCACCTGAATCATTCTTAAAGGCAATTGTTATACCGTTAAGAATAAAAGGCGACTCCAGTGATGCTCTGGATTAAAGGCCGATTTCTTTACTTACTACGGGATACAAATTGTTGGCCAAAATTATTGCCAGACGGTTGCAAGCCTTTCTGGGACAACTAATTGGAGAGACCCAACAAGGGTTTGTCGCTGGGCGAAGAATGGACAAAGCCGTAATAATGATGCAGGCGACCTTTGACACATATAAAAATCTGAGGAGAGAATCGGCGGCCCACAGCGCAGGGATACTGTTCCTGGATTTCAGCAAAGCATATGATACGGTGGACCGGGATTACTTATTCACAGTGCTCAGTTTATTTGGGTTCTCGGATGGTTTCATTGATCTATTGAACAGACTTCACGCGGGGACAACAGCAGAATTTATGGTAAATAACAGCTTTTCGACTCCATTACATGTTCGTTCAGGAATCCGTCAGGGATGTCCGTTAGCTCCACTGCTTTTCATCATAGCAGCGGAGCCTTTGGCCCTGGCATTATTACAGGAACATCAGTTACAGGGGGTAAACCCTCTTAAATGTGACCGCTCGGTACAACACCGTTTTTCGGCATTTGTAGATGACTCGACTATTTTCATTCAACGAGCAGAGCAAGCTCCAGCAGCTTTAGCAATTGTGAGGAGATTCGGGGATCTATCAGGATTGCATATCCAACCAACCAAAAGTAAGTTCCTCTTCCTAAATTCAGAAGTGGTACCAAAAAAGTGGTACACGTTACCGGTAATACCGGAAGGGGAAACCATTCGATATTTAGGCTATCACTTTGGATGGGCGAATTTATGCAGCATAAATTGGGCACTCAGAATTCAAGTTATCAAAAGACGATTGGCGACAGCAACAGAATGTGGAACGGCATTTATGGAGAGAGTGCAATTATTCAATGTTATTGCGATCCCGTCTCTGCTATTTACAGCGCGAATGTTTGATCCGTCTGGGGAAGTATTACAAGAACTAGTTCACATCCAAAAGGCGTTTATTTGGAGGAACAGCACCAGAGCAGATAAGGAACGGCATAAAATATCACCGACTTTACTCTTTACCCTGGGGTCCTGAAATCCCTTGTCTCGAAATCTTATGACTTAGGAACTCCACACTACGCTTGCCTAATGAACTCTTGGGTAAACGTATCGTTATTCCCCAGTACTTGAATGACTGCAACAAACTTTCCAGCATCACGCATGATTCGTCCCACGTATGTGCGCCAAATGTAAAATCATTAATGTATGATTGCCTTCCAATTATCGTCTTGGCTATCGACCTCTCCACTGTTCCTAAATTCCAGATCAGACTCTGCCCTTGACGTCCCATTCGTATCTTGTGCATTTATTAACTCGCCTTGTCATACCCCACTGTGACACATGACCGATTTTTATTGTCAATGCGTCAGACAATAGCCCATAGAGCATTATCAATAACTCTGTGGTAGATCTGCGGCGCGTTTTTTAAACCCTGCGGTATACGTAACCACTCAAAATGTCCCAAAGGGCAAATAAATGCGGTAATCAGTCGAGCCCGTGCCGTCATCAATATTGACCAATACCCACTAGCATTGTCCATGGAGCATAACACATGACGCTCTCGGAATCTGCCAGCAAGTCATCGATCAAAGGCATAGAGTAGGCCATGAGTTTTGTTAGTTGGTTCACTAACCGATAATTAATACACAATCGGATATCCTTCTTGTTCTTCTTCAAGACGATCACTATTGGTGATGCCCACTGCGATTGAGAATAGCGAATTAAATTTGCCTGTAGTAGACCACGCAATAATTCATATATTTTCCCCATCAAATTAATCGGGACTCTTCTTGCCTTCTGCGCTATTGGCTTTGCATCTTCCACATCCACGTCACACACCACATTCTTCGCCGGTGGTGGTGGTAGTGCATTCCTAAATTACAAAACCATCCTTATAATGCTCAAGTATCTTCAACAACTGCACCCTTTCTGACTTAGTAGTGATATTTGGCTCTCCAATATCCGTTGCAGCCATGTCCACTGGCTCATAGAGTCCTGTCTCTATTTCAGTAATGAGCGCCATCTGCTAAGACATCATTTCTGCCGATAATTTAACGTCTTCGTGAATGAAGACTTCATGATCCAGATGTGTCTGGTCCACCTTGTCTTGAGACACCGCATCAATAGCAAAAACCGCTGGAGGTACCTCTTCTACCGTTTTGCGCTGCCATTACACATTCCCAATTCAATTCTTTGTCTTGGCTGAATTGGATGGCTTGGTAAACCTTTGTGTACGCAGACGTTTTGAGTCGATTCCTCAGCATCCGCGGAAATGGTTCTTCATTCGGTACTTTACACAGTCCATCCTTTAGATCCAAGGTTATACCAGCCTTAATCATAAAAAAGTCAGTACCCATTATGATTGGGGAATGTCCCTCGAAATCCACTACCCATAGTTCATGTTTAAACACCCCATCCGAACCAATTCTTATCTTAGTCTTGCCATTCCATGCGCACCAATGGGGTTATCTGATACTCCGAAAAAACTAGAGGGATTCATAAACATCTTGACCCCCCACCTGTAACATCCTTGCTAGATTGACGTGCATCAGGGAAAATGTTAGCCCTACTGTCCAGCATCAGTGGACCTCTACATCATCCACAGCTCCATGTACATATGCTTGAGAGGTGGCAATAGTGGGCTCTGTTTGTTCTCTGCACCACCCTCGTCTCTCTCCCTCACGTATGGTCACCAGACTGACCCTTGCTCTGCTGGCATCCGTGTGTCTGGGAGCATTTTCTTCTTTATCTCTCTTTTGTCGGTTTCTTCACTTTTTGTTGTTTCTTGATCAATTTTCCTTGTCTTATCTTCTTCTCCTTTGTCGGTTTCTTCAAGTTTTGTTGTTTCTTGATTAATTTTCCTTGTCTTATCTTCTTTTTCTTATTCTTGATATTTATTTTCATGTAACGGTCTATTCTCCGCTGCTTGGGGTGTCCTTTTTTCTTCGTACTTGACAGTTCGTGTATTTACATATGCATTACGTATTCCGCTCTCATGTATGTTTTTCTTCTTTTCTTTGAATTTTGGAGATGGCGTCGTTCTCCCATTGTCATGGTCGCTCCTTGTCCATTGACAGCATTCACCAGACACTGTGGGGTTAGGAATTTAACTGGTCTATAGCTGCTGCCTTCGACAGCTCCCACAATTTTAGTTTCGAACGCAATTCTGCCATCTTTTCAATAAAGGACGACAATACTTGATCGTATGACCTTGTAAGTTGCAATTTTCACACGTTTACAGCTGTCAGCACATGTCCCGGTCATGTCCTCTTCGATTTCAATGATCGCACACTTTAATCTCTTGAGGTGCTGGGTGGGTGTTTGTTGGCGCTTGTACAGGCCTTGTCTATTGACTTGCACCCGATCGTGTCCCTTGTGTGTAGGACGGCTCTCTGCCCACTCGATTCACGGCTGGCGCAAAGGTACATCTACTGGTCTTCGAGCACTTTTTTCTTCCCTGGACGCAAATGACATGATTCGTACATCATCAGTTTGTGCGCCAAAACGGTGTGAACCGGAACTACATTTGTAGTATCCGATCGTACAAACTCTCGAAAAGCTGCTGTATGTTCTTCAAGAGCAATGGAATCTTCCGGCCTTCGAAAACTAATACCAGCACGTAATGCAGCTGCATTTAGCCGATATAAGTAGTTCGATGCCAACTCATTGTGCGTCTGTGTGAGTTTATAGTACGTTAGTCTGGGTGGTGTCGTGTCCAAACAGTACTTCTTCTGGAACAATATAAACAACTGCCCCCAATCATATTTTACGCTGGTTGGCAGCTGCTTATACCACCATTTCGCAGGGTTGACAGTGTTGTCCACAAACATTTCTAGTCTTTGAGTAGCATCCCAACCAGAAATGTTGCGATATGTAAGAACTTGGACAACCACGCCCTTGCATCTTCAGCACATCCATTACTTCTATCAAACGTGCGAATAGTCATATTTTGTAATACCGTTGTAACAGGACGTCCTGACCCTTGCCATGAGGCACCATCTCTTGCCGTTAACTTAATGTCATCTTCGTTGTCAGTATCTCACTAGCAAAGGATTGTCGAAATAGTACCCTTTGCTTTGGATGGCGTTTTCTGTGAAGCCAATGTGGCAGAGACACTCGCCAATTGATTCAAACTTAAATGCCCATCACGCATTAATTTCTTCAACGAATCAATCACTGGTCTTCAGATGTGCCACTTGGTGCGACTGACATCACCTCTCCCTCATCTGATGCGAATTCCAGTTTCTTTGAAATTTTCTTTGTAGGAGGTTTTTGACGCAATCTTCCTACTATCCTTTCCGTCTTCCACTCCTTATCCTCGTTTACTAACTTATCCAACGCAGGGGGCTTGGAATTCTTTTGTGGCGTGTGTACAACATCAGATACCACTCGATAGGTTGGGTTTAAGTCGTTATCCAGACCTCCATTCGATAATTCATAGTGGAGGTCTCCCATTGGTTCTCTGCCATTAGTAAAGAGACCTTAAGCCCAATGTATCTAGTAGTGCGCTCTGGGTCCAACCCATACGCGTCCTCAAAATTGTCCCGACGGTGAACTTCTTGTGAAGCAATTCTTCAATATTTTCCACTGTCTCGTCTAATGCCAAATGTCACCACATCTGTGTCCATGCGAAAACCTGGGATCGCGTCGCATGTTTTCCGAATTTCGTATAGCGAAAACCATGAATTTGAATCTCCAGGTATCTTGAGAATGTGCTTCTGGTACCTTACCATCTTCGCGCTAGTTTCTGAGAACTTGTAAGTTCGGTTAGGGTCGTCTTGTGAAAATTTTAACGAAAAGCGTAGCTGAGGCTGTCCAAGTACGATCACAGCCCCTTCCGCTAACTCTTTTGCACGTATCTTGGCCATTATTCTTGTATACACTCGTCGTCTCTGAATCCCGGGTCGCGACACCAGTTGTCGTAGAGTACCTCAAATTTCGTACTTAATCCGTAAAGGGATGCCATTAAATAAGTAATATTTAGGTTGAAATATAACAGTTCAATTTCAGACTTACTGTCTAAAATGCGAATATTGGATTATAAGTTGTTATAATCCACCCTGAG
>MIQA02000220.1:0-19423 GCA_001887855.2 Sclerospora graminicola | reverse complement strand
CATCCTTTTCGTCACCGAGTCCACCTAAGTGAGTGTAATCAGCCCCGATCAACGGGTACACAAGGTGAGAAACTAGCATCGCGCACTTCGAGAATCGGTGGCGACACCACCGTCTTCTCCGGGAAACAGTGGATTTCTTAGAATTCGTGCGTGAAGCCTTAACGTTACGCTGGTGCTTCTGTTGTTTGCCCCATGCTTTCTCCATCTACTTTCGCTTCTGCTTTTCAATTTCACGAACATGTCATAATTACCTTTATTTTGCACAAGTTTCTTGTTCTTCAAATGCAACACCTGCAAGCATACGCTATTTGGGAAATCAGCATCGTGAGATACGACAAACGCGTCTTCTTACTTCTGCATGTAGTCGTCCAGCGAAATCACGGCATTCATATTCAAACGATTGGTCAGCTCATCAAGCTTCAGGAGCGTCATCGCCAGGTAGCATGCTTCGGCCAATAAATTGCGCATACGCCAACCACCCGAAAAGTCCTACGTAACTTTTTCTGCATGGCAGTGTCAAAACCAAGACCGAATAGGATACGGCGCGCACGGGCCTCGGCAGCCGATGCGTTTATGTGTGAGCTAGTCATAAACCTCGCTCAGCCGATCGTCGAGAACAAGATTTTTATTCGTTTCCAGCTCCGCCAGCAAATGCTTCTTCTCTTCCAACCGTTCCCAACACACGGCGTCATCCTTCAGCACAGCATCAACAGTTCGCGTGTCGTCAGCAACGTCCTGTTCGACGTATAGACAGTCAATCTTATAGTCTTACGCAGAATGTACTGAGTCTATTTCAGCGAAGAGTGCTGTAAGGTATTTTTTTCGCTTGTTTCAAACATCATGTATCCCACTTTGCCAGGGTTCAGGATTTGTATCACATTTCACAATTTTCCCTTTTTATTATTTGAGTGTAACCACCGTGAACCAATGAGCAAACAAGGTGAGATGAAGTTAAAATGGATATGGTCGTGCATGATGACCGGTCAGAAGACCGGGATGTTCGGAACACTTATTCTAGTGGAGACTAGTCCGATCAAGAGATCGACCAGGATTCGCGGAGTACCCTTCCGATAATTGGTCGTCCAGGCCAGTGGGAATCCGGGTTTCACCAAGAACATCGGTCTTGGGTTTGGAAATTGGCTCCACCACACAGTCGTTGCCCATAGCTCCTTCGAATCCAACTCTTTTTGTCGTCGCAGCTGTTGCAATGCTTTCCTGGAAACTCTTAGTACTTAGAAAAGTCTCTTTGATGGGGCTCTGCCCGCGAAGATTTAGGACCAGACACCCCTCCACTTGCGCTATGATAATTTGTACTAATCGGACTTGATCTTTAATGGTCATTATACGTTTAATGAATTGAGGTGCCAACCCTTGAACAATCCTCCATTCATCTTTGGTTCCCGGTCGACGTTGGACGCATATTTTCCTATTCTTTCTCTCGGAGTACGCGTAGATATGAAATATCCGTCGCCGAGAAAATGTCCGTCTTAAAGTGAAAAGTTTTCCTTCGGGTAACCACATCCCTAAGATCATGTCTTCGTGAACGACTAGCGGCTGATCAGATATGTTCGTAATCCTGATGTAACTTGATCTGCTGATACCTTTGACGAGCGTTGGTACCTATCGTTCACCACGGGTTAGCCACAATTTCTGTTGCCGATCGCTCGGCCGAATCATCACGTCGACTGATCGGGCCATCTCTATGTTTTCATACTGGCCCCTTTTAAGCATCCGCACATGAGTACCATATAAAGGGCGTCGGCCGGATAACTGAATCTGCACCTCATCTGGCAGAGTCAGGGTTCCATGAGACAGATCGAGTCGTATACCGGCTAGTACCATAAAATCCATTCCCAGTATCGCGTCTTGGCCGGCTAACCGACCAACCCAAGCGTTGAAATAGTAGACCAGGGAACCTGCCAGAGTGATTTTTAACACGTGATCGCCCTTCCGTCATGTACGAACTTTCGCCGATCCCAACACATTCTTGCCTCTGGGTACTGTCTATACGACATCCCACCTTACGAGCAAAGGCGGAGTCGATGATCGAGACTTCTGCGGCAGAGTCAAATAGAATAGTGTTTTTTTTTCGTTGTTGATCTTTCCATTAGCTTTTGCTTGTTTAAACCACTTGTCGGGGGGGTGATACTTCCAGTATCCTCGGGATTCACCGGGCAGTAGATCCAACTCCATGATCACGTCCGATCGGGAATATTCATCCACTCTGAGACTGTGGATCGGACATCGATCGATGCAATTTGAATTAGAGCATGTATTGTCGGTTATCTTGTTTTCCTCAAACTTATTTCTGCTACCGACATATGCATAGATGCAGAACGTATATCGCTCGGCTCGAACCAGATTCCAACCTGGCGAGCGATCTAGTTTAACATCTTCTCGGCATCTGGTGGAAGCATGTCATCATGTTTAGTCGGCACATACCACTTGCGCATCAGATTGAAAAATTCTTCAATAGGGCAGGCACCGGCGTCGTGAATCTTCCCACAAGTTTTGCATACGAAAAAATAATGATCTGAAGGGTGACCTTTACGATCACATTTTCCACACGTAATTCTTTTCCAGCAATCACGATCTCCATGTCTGGTCGACCCACAATGTATGCATTTCTTGCGAGATCGGTCCTGATCAGGTTGAGCCCCGCCAGGTTTTCGTCCATCCATGCCGTTATTCGATGATCTCGGGCGATATACTGGCTCCGTCGTAAGGATATGACGATACTGTTCCTCGTCCGAGCTTAGACTTGATTGACCACTTTCCTCTTCCGAGCTGGAACTGTATGATTCTTTCGTGATCATCCGAATTGCTCTGGCTGGTCGTGCCGCTGGTATCTTGCCCTGGTCCAGATGTGGTTTCGACCGGTACCAGTTCGATCCTACCTCGACCTTGGGTTGTCGACTTTTGGCTCGCTGCAGCGTCCCCAGGGTTAGTTCCAATTGCTCCGAATCCTTTATACGGAGCAGGGTTAGCTGATCAGCCAAATCACGATTATCCAGAGTGCTTATAAAGTGTTCGACATGCTCGCGAGCTATATCCGGGTGTCGTGGATCCTTGATCGGCATTTTCGCGCGTAGACCAGCAACATTTAGCCGATGTAAGTATTCAATCGGTGTTTCGTCGAATATTTTCTTCATGTGGTAATACTGTCTCGCGACAGACACCCCCGAGTTGCAATACTGCTCTTCAAATTCTTCGCACAATCGAGGCCACTTTAAACGCACTTCTCGGCTCAGCTGCTTAAGCAAGTTCTTGGCCGGACCTTTCATTAGATCAGCGAAAATCAGACATCTTTCACCTTCCGGTGTCTTGTCTCTCAGAAAGGCTGATTTAGTCCGACTTAACCAAGCTCTAGCCTGATCATCATCCATATATTTGAAATCTTTTAATTTCGAGATCGCCGACATTTGCACTCGGGTGATCGTTCCAGAATCACTGTCAAATGCCTGTGCGGAGGCCATATTCGCCCTACGAGGCATCTCAATATCCAAATCATCCGGATCGAAATGCTGACTGATCTCTCCTTCTGACTCCATGTCCACATCACTACGTGGGGGCGATCTATGAAATCGATCTTGGTGACCGACCTGGCATATCGATCGAACAATTCCGGCTGATCGGACTGATTCCATATCCACGTCCACGGGTTTCTTGACCGGTTTCTCAGCGGATTGATTCATGTTTGATGCTGATCGCCATGGTTGTCCTTGCCCAGGTGTGTACTGAGGTGATCCATATTGTTCACTCGCGAATCGGTTCATCATAGTCGCGAACATGGTTTTCAATTGCTCTGGGATCTCCGGTATGTTGGTATAACCAGTGCTGGGAGTCGGATTGTTCTGTGGTACTTCCTGAGCATCTTCAGAACTATCGTCCGATCCGACTCGACCAGGTTCAGGCTTCCTTTTCCTGTTCTGCGACTCGATCTTGGGGTCGATCTGCTTGATCCCTTTCGGGCCCAACGTCATACGTGTTATCCCAACCGAGGAGTCGGTGGAGTCCGCTTCAGATTGTGATGACGATTGGTATATTGACTCAATATCCATAGGATATTCAACCAACTGCGATCGGTGTGAAGGATCCGCGATCGGCGACTGGACCACGGGGTTCGCCCCGAGTAACGAGGCAAGGTGATCATACAGAGTTGTCATAGCCTCTCTGGTCGTCCCTTGGTCTAGATCGAGCAGCATATTCGCGTCGAACGCACCCGTAGTGAAAACAACTTCGTCGATCTGCGCCAAGAGGTTCCTGATCAGGTCAAGTTGACTGCCTGTGATAACCGGCCTGGTCGCCCGACCTTCAAGTTTCCCGATGATCTTGGGTTTTATGATCTTCATCACTCGGTTGGTAGCTAGGAACTTGTGAAACTCTCGAAGATAGAACAGTCGTTCTACATCTTGAACAGTGGTCTTCTCAGCTGGTTCGGTCTTCTCTTCGTCTTCTTCGAAGATCTTCGGTTTAGGTTTCACATATTTTTTAGGTGGATCACACTGATCCGCCCCCATGTTTTTTCTTTCTTTTTCCATTTTCTTCTTATGCATAGGATCGAGGTTAGCACCTCGATCCTTTCCTGGGTTATAGTTAACTTTACTATAACCCAGATCGGCCCCGATCGGGGCCATGTGGGGAGTTGTTTCATCTTTAATTTCGACCTGGCACTCCACCAGACCAGGTCGACCATCGCTTCCTTTAGGTATGAACAGCATCGGAGGCGATACGCCTTCCTCCAATACACCCGAAAAAGTTTCCTCCACTTTGATTTTCACATCTTTTTCGTCATCAAAGGAATCACGGTGATATCCTGAGTCACCAAGTGATCCGGGCACGCGCACCATTGTGGTGGAGCCGATTTCCAAATCCATGACCGAAGTCTTGGGTGGAATCCGGGTACCCACTGGCCCGGACGACCAACTATCGGAGGGGGTACTCCGTTGATCCTGATCAGCATCAGAATCAGATGAATCACCATTATGGTGACTGATCTGATCCTCCCGGTCATCTGACCGGTCGTCATGTGCGATAGGATCTATATCTTAACTTCATCTCACCTTGTGTACCCGTTGATCGGGGGTTGTTACACTCACTAAGGTGGACTCAGTGACGAAAACGATGATCTTGATCAGGTCGGAGGGGATGACCTTCTCGAGACGGGGGTGTCCTCGGGTGGAAATCTTCACCGGAGAACGGGTTGGGGTCGATACTTAATCAGTATCTAGGCACTGATCGGGAAAGTTCGTCCGATCAGGCCAGCCAATGAGAGAGAGATAATAAGAAACCAAGAAAACGCGATCAAACTACGATCTTCCACAGTAATCCACAGACGTTATCTCCACAAAACCTTTTCCAATATTAATAACGTGTTCCAGACACGTGCGCGTGGGCGGTGAGGCTTGATCACCTAATAAAACCCGTCGGGGGTCTTCCGGTAAGCCAAAATGCATCTAAGCGCGTCTTAACCGGGAATTAAGTTGAGCAAGAGGGGACTAGTTAACCCTGTGCTCCCAATGACCGCAACACGTGGCGGAGCGACTCTTTGCTTAGGGGGAAAATCAAAACCCGTTATTATATATGCAATGTCCTATACCTAGTGTACCATACACCAACTCATGTGCCTGATTTATACTTCGACCCCGTTCACTTCGTGGCGCGGTTGCATAGCACCACCTTACCCATCTTGGCTGCACCTTCAAACTGATCTGTACCACTTCTGCCCTGATCACGGTCGGACTTCTATAACGATCTTCAACCATCCCGATCTTTCGATAAACAACTTGGTAAACACTTGAGATCTGCCCTCGGACCTTGTTCACTTCATATCCAACCCGACTTAACTGAGAACTTCATCTGCCTTTGCGTCTGGACGCCGGTTTGGGGCTGATCAGCCCCGATCGTGATCGGCACAGCGATCAGCCGAGTGATCGGGTAGTGATCAGGGCGATCAGCTCTAGATCACTTCGAAAACCCCCTGGATCATCATCACGGCGACTTTGTTTGCCCACTCGGCCATATTCCTGACCTTCATCCCCTGTCGGGGTAACCAGATCGCACCGATTTCAGCCGATCGGGCCTGATCGGGCCTTCTCACATCATCCCTGGACAGATCCATCGGCCATCATCACTTGTCTTGACTTGACATTACTCGCACGACTCGCCATTCCACATGCCCCATTCCATTCCATATCTGATCTTCGTATTTTGGGGCATAATCAGTTGGCTCGGCCGATCGGGCCGGAACTTCGTATCATATTCCACTTCAACATCTGCACTGTTCATAATTCGGCCCGATAACTGTCTCTGATGTGCCACGTCACCATTGCTGCGGTATCTTAGCTTGTCTCTGCCGATCTTGTCATACATCCACGTGAACTCCACTTAATAAACGTTATCCCGATCGCGATCGTGATCGTCGCTGTTCCGTTAGTGTCTGGGACCGGGCGTAGTAACTGTGCTTGGCTTATTCCTTCATATCACGAGCACCCGTTGACCACTACCTTTTCGTCGTATGCGCGATCAGCCTGTCCCACCCATCGACTGTCTCATCTTGATGGGTGTTCCATCGTCACCAATCAACGGCCATGTGTGGGCCCTCATTCTCAACATTTTTTCAGATCGCTTTACCACAGCCGCCCCTGAGCCAAACTGCAGCTGCGCAACGACTGCAGTTCGACTCATCCATTTCCAGATTTCCCTTTTGGCGACTACCCATGGTTGACTCGAGACGATCTCCCCTTCCTTTTCCTGCATCTTCGGCTGCCCCTTCGATCACCGACTCACCTCCCAGTCCAAGTTCAGCTGATCCAGCGACTCCCCTGATCACGACCGCGGCCACGATCACGACCAGCCTCATCTGTCCCACGACAACCCTGACTTCGTATCGTCCGCCTTGGAGTTTTCCCGCTCGGCCTTCTTCGGATCGCCCCGTCAATTGCTTGGAGCAGCTAGCTCGTCTGATGGAGGTATCTGATCCACTCACGCTGGGGTCCATAGAAACTAGCCGATTGCGGTTGGGACTCCGAATCGCAATTCCCGAGTTGGTTTCCCTATATGATACTAATCGGGCGCTTAATGCCGAGTTGTTTGACCGTCGGGTCGTCATCGATACTCTGGAGCGTGATTCTGCCGATCTGGCTAGCCAGCTGTCGGCTCTACGATTAGATCGCGACAAACTTGATCAATATTTGCAGGACATGACAAGCCGCGTCCAAAGTTTGACAATGGAGCGTGATCAGCTGTCTGCTGACCTCGCTGCTCTGCGCATCTCCAAGCCTTCGGATACCGTCGCTTCTCTACAGTCGATGATTTGTTCGCTGTCTGTTACTGTTCGCAATCAAGGTATGTTCGTCCCATTTGTTTCTTCTGCGATCTGTATATGACTTTCCATGTTTGCTTCCAGACGAACGCATCGAGGCGATGAAGAGTTCAATGGTCGAGATGGTGGGTCATTTGCAACAGCTCGATGACCACCGTCTCGACCATGATCAGCTGCTTCGTGACAAGATTCGTACTGCTGAGGACGTGGAGCGTCTGGAAGTCGAGATGCGCTACTCAGATGAGCAGGTCCAGCTCCTGGTGAAGTAGCTTTCCGATTCACGCCTCGGCCGCGCCAACATACAGAAAAGGTTGTGCTAGAGTCGGAAGGAAGCTGAAGATTGTCGGCGTGAGCTTAATCTTGCTCAGGCTAAACTTGAAACCCTAGAGCTCGATGATCGCGCCTGGATCCAGCATAACGCCGACTTGAGGAAGATTGCGGTCCAGACCATGGATAGGTGGACCGACCCGAACACCAATTCGGAGTCGCTTCGGACGGCTTTGCAACGATTTCCTGAGCTGATCAGCCCTCTTGCTCCGTCTGGGACACCTTCGCAACCTCCCGAGTCTGCCCCGCCATCGCCCACGTTCTCCGTCGCTTCCTCGCCGACCCATGGTGCTGATCAGCCCGTGATCAGCACTGCAGCGGCTTCTGCGTCTACTCCATCCCGTTTACCGCTAGCCTCGAGATCAGTCTCCTCGATCTTGAGTTCTGCGAAGCGTAAACGGGCAAGCTCATCGAAGAAGAAGGTGGCTCCCGCCAAACGCTCTCGTCTTATTGTTGACTCGGACGACGAGTCGACCGATCTGGACGAAAGGACGCTATCTGCTCTAGCCCGATCACGCAGTGCTGATCGTCGAGTTCCAGTGGCGACCCCTTCGGGCGTAACTTCGCTGACCCGGGCCGTCGCTTTACTTGACTCCGATGGCGAGGACGAAGATGATCTTGAGGAGAGGCAACCGGCTTCGGCTGTTCCCAGCATTCCTCCACCCGCAAATACGACGCTGACCACCCGACCGCCCAACTTCACGGGCGTCTTCATTCCAGCAAGCAAGTCGTCGATCGAGCAGGACGACTATAGCTATGATCCGAATCAACGGTTCATGGATCTATACGTCGTTATGCAGGGCAAACCGTCGCCTGCTCACATGATGACTCGACGACCCTGGAGTGCCGATCAAGTATGGGATCTGACGCCTCTGGTTCTTTCGGTGAGGCGCAAACTCGTCCCTCGCTTGTGGTCCCGTCCGCCAGGATGGATTTTTTCAATTAGGCTGTCGGCGCCCAAGGACACGCAATGGCAACAGAGTGTGCTGACCAGGGGGCCATCGAGCTTCTGATCGATTCAGAACCTTGGGATGTCCTCATGACGCCTATACCCGGGTTGGAATTCCCCAATCTCCTCTGGTTTGTTGATCTGCAGGGACGTCTGGCCCTGTATTATCAAGAGCATGTTCAAGCGATATGGGAGGCGACCCACCATTTCCCGATCACGGCGGCGATGCGCAAGGACGCGTGGCTTGAGCATTATTATCATGCTCGTAAGCGCCGACGCACAAAAGCCGGGGCTGCTTGGGCCGCGATCTGCGACCATGTGGTCAATGTGATTCAACGTGGCGAGTGCGATCTGGACGCTTTCTTGTTTCCTGCCGTGCTGCACCTGCCTGTTTGCCGGGCGGGAGCGCGAGGCATCAAAGCTGACGGCGGGGACTGGTATCCCGGTTATGGCATCCAACTCCGATCGGCACGTTGCGTGATGCCTTGATCTTTGCCGATCACCAAGAACCCTGGCGAAACCAATACCGGTAAAGCCCCATGGATCATCCGGCGTTCAAGATTTCTCGTCTGCGCACGAAGTATGGCCCGTGATCGTCGTAATAGCCAGCTTCCGTTTCGTTCTTTCCGTAATCATCAATATATCACGTCAGCTTCTTAATAAATTTCACGTTCCATATCCACACTTCATATCCAGGTCCCAATATTGTCTCCATCTTGTATATCGATCGTTTATATGTATGCAAATGTAGTTCTCGTGCATTATATGTATATATATATCCATTGACTCTGAACCAGCTCAACCGCCTTGATCTCCACCTGTTCGACCATTACCTTTGGCTGATCTGTCACAATGTGTCAACCCAGACTACTGAGACTCCTGGTTGCCCTCTTCGTGGGTTTGCATTACTCCAAATCGATTTCGTCTCACCCGATCACGTCCAAACTCCCTTAGTAAAGCTCCACAGTTCAGATACCGTTCATCTACTCACTCGGGATCGTCATAACCCTTCCACTGAGCTAAGTAATCCCGATGGGTTCGACAAAATCGGGTCCTCTTGCCTGATCCAAAATCTTTTCCACTTCAAATTCATTCTGATCCAACGTTTTTTCCCAACTGTCCTCGGGCAAGAGAGCTTCGTCGAAGTCGAACCTTGGCTGATCATCAGATGACAACCTGGGTTTTGGGCGATCGGGATATTCCCGGACCAGCTTCAGCTTCGACAAGTAGACGATCGGGAAAATTCCGTAATCGGTACCAGCAGTGATCAACCGGGCGGCATGATCACCGATCAATTCGGATATACGGAAGGGTCCATGCCACAAATGTGCAAATTTCCTAACGTATCCTTCTTTCACGCGATCCAAGTAAAGCCAGACCCTTGATCCCGGTTCGATATTATGCGAATCGGCTTGATCATTATTCCGATCAGCTCTCTCTTGGATCGCCCTCCGCAGTCGTTCGTTCACTTGTTCCCGCGCATGTTGGTAATGGCGCTGGAGTCCCATACGCCATCGACGAGCTTCGCGATCTCGACCTCGGGTACATCCAACAGGAATCACCGACTCGATGGTAGATCGGGGGTCCCAACCATACGCCAAGTAGAACGGAGTATCTCCTCTGATCCGATCGAAAGAGGAGTTCAACGCAAACACCAGCCTCTCTGCATACTCATCCCAGTCTTGTTGAGCGGAGTCCGCGACATACATCTTGATAGCTCTGGTTAGCGTCTGTACCATGCGTTCGGCCTTACCGTTCGCTTGCGGACGGTAGGCCATGGTCGCGCTCTGTTTCTGACCAAGCATCTGATTGAATGATCGGAAAACTTCGGCCATGAAACCTGGTTCCCGATCATGCCTGATCACCTCACTAGCTCCAAAACGCCTAAAGACACATTCTTCATAACTGCAAGCGACTTGTTGGGCTGTTCGGGTAGATCCCGCTTTCGCGATCACCAATCCCGTGAACAGATCAGTCCAGATCAGCAACTCTGTGTTGCCCTTGAACGATTTTGGCAGGGACGGTATGTGATCCATCGCTATCACTTGGAAAGGGTAAGTCGCCTGGATATTTCCAGGTGATCTACCCCGGATGTTCGGCATGCCTTTTCCGGTTTCGCAATCCGTACACGTTCCGACAAACTTTTGGACACTTCGATATAAGCCTCTCCAGTGATAATGTTTGCGAACCCTGTGGTACGTCCGACCTACGCCCTGGTGACCACCCTCTAAACTGACGTGATAATGATGTAAGATATCAGCTTGTAAAGTCTCCGGGATCACGAGCCTTGCTGATCGGTCCAGATCTGCATCTGCCTGATCAGCTTGAACATAGTAAAACAACAAATCGCTTTCGTCGATCTCATAGTTGGACGCGATCTTAGCACAATCTTTTGCTTCACTCTGGCTCAACTTCTCCAGATCTCCATTCAGAAACGCCTTCAAGTCAACGATCCATTTTTCTTCGTCTTGTGCCTTGAGAATTCTTTCGATCCGCATCTCCTGTACTATTTCTTCTGTTAGGCTTTCTCGAGAGAGTGACCTGTTAGGTGGTGATCTGGCTCGTGATCTCGTCATGATCGAGACCTGGGCTGCTTCCTTTTTATCTTCCGCATGAATCAGCTCGGGCAGCCTATTGATCTCCACCAATTCCTCCAGCAATGCTTTATCAGTAACTATCGATCCGGTCTGATCACGCATGGCCATAGTGGCTAGATGATCTGCACTCCGATTCCAATCACGTTTCACATGTAAAAGATCATGACTTGGCCATCCACGTAGAGCTTTCATAACGCGATCGTTCAGCAACTTCAAACGCGGTGCTTTGCAATCGGTCTCTCCGGTGATCTGCCGAATTACCAGGTTTGAATCTCCGCATATGATTACTCTTCCGATCTTTTGCTCTTGCAAGAGATCCAAACCTAGCAGCAGACCGCGATATTCGGCTTCATTGACCGTGATACCCGGAGTATAGTCTGAACCAGCAGATATAACAGTCCATTCTGGCAATTTCCACAACAACGCGCTATACGCCCCCACGCCTTTCTTCACACTCGCTGATCCGTCGAAACTTACAACGATCAGATTTTCCTCCGAGCCGACGATCGGTGGGGGTATAGTGATTGATTCTCGTGGTTGCTTCCGAGGAGCGACCTCGATCAGAGCTTCATCGACTTCTGATCGGGGTGTGATGCTGGCTGCTAGTGTTCCAAGAATTTCTTCTTCGCCCTTGGTGCATTTGATGATCTCCAAGGTCCACTGAGATAACAGCGCTGCCCATCGCCCCAGTCTCCCGTCTAGCCCATTCGCTGACAATAACCAAGCCAGACTAGATCGCCTGGACAATACCTTAATCGATCTAGTCACCAGCATGGAGTAACAAACATCCAATACACGTAATAAGGCCAGCACTTCTTTATCCACAATACCGTAGTTAACTTCGTTCGGTTTTAATGTTCGGCTTGTGAACGTCACCGGGCAATAAATTCCGTCGTGATCTTGGACCAGTGCGGCCGATATTGCCCATTTACTGGCATATAGAATCACCACGGGAATCTTCTCCAGATCGAAATGTTTCAGTATCGGCGTCGAAATCATCTTCGCGTTTAACATACTGAAGGCTACCATAGCTCGCTTCATATGGTCCTCTGACCCTGGCACAGTTCGGTCGATCAGCGATCCAGTCTTGAGATCCGATTCGTTAATTTTGGTTTCGTGACTAGTCTCGTTCAGTGACTTTCCCACCTAATCACGCTCTCGTAGTCTATGATAATCAACTTCCTTCAACTCGTAATATATAGCAGCATTTATCGAGAAGTCTTCGATAAACCGGCTATAATAATTCAGGGATCCGAGAAAAATCTGCATAGTCTTCAGTGATTGGGGAAAAGGAAGGTTACTGAGAGCACCCAGGTCTTTCGGGTTTGCTTCCAAACCTTGGATCGACACGTTATGGCCGAGGTAGGCGACCTTGGGTTGACCCCAGAAACTCTTGACCACACTGATCGATAAATTCCAGCGCTCGCAGGTGTTCAGGAGCCGTTCGACCTTATCGCATAGCATATCCCATGATGTTGCTGTGACCAAGATGTCATCTATATATGATCGCCTTCCCAACACTAATCGGCCCTGATCTTGGTCCGGTTCGCCCTCCGTAAACACATCATATAGATCGATGGCTTCTCGATCAGCACTGATCTGGAAATATCCATAGAGAGCATTGTCAATCAATCTCTGATAGATCTGTGGGGCGTTCTTTAATCCAAACGGCATCCGATTCCATTCGAAAAGTCCGAAAGGTGTAACGAAAGCCGAGATCTCTCGAGCACGATCAGTCATCGAAACCACCCAGAAACCACTAGCCATATCCAGCGAACAAAACCATAAAACTTTATCCAGATCTTCTAGTAAATCATTGATCAGGGGCATCGGATAGACCATCAACTTCGTGAGGCGATTCACCATTCTATAGTCGATACATAATCGAATATCGACCCCGTTCTTTTTTATCACAATCACAATCGGTGACGCCCACTGCGATGTTGAAGGTCGGATGATTTTTGTACTCAACAAGCCCTTGATCAAATCGGATAACTTTTCCCGATATTGAGGTGCAACTTTGCGACAACGTTGAGCGATCGGTCTCGCATTTCCCACGTCTATATCACAGGCAGCTCCGTATGCGGCTGGGGGTAGGGCGTTACCTTTCCCCATCAGTAAGTGGCGTCTTTTCCAGATGATCTTCTTTAGCTGATCGATCTGCTCGGGAGTGTTCACTTCGGGATCACCGACCTGTAGATCTTTCATGGTGACTTCTGGCATATTGGGCGATACTTCCGGTAAAACGGCCATCTGCTTCTCGATACCTTCAATGTACTGATCACCACCTTCATGTATACACACTTGTTCATCTACCTGATCTACCTTTTCCTGATCAGCATCATCTTGAGTCGCCCCTTGTAAGTCATCCAACTGGTGATCTACTTCGGGTTCACCTTCCTCCGTAACAACTTCGGCAGATTCATCCTCCTTTTTCTTCTCAAGATCGTTCCTGAACTCCTCACCATCATTTTCGCTCTCTGGACCCGCTGTCTTCGGTGAGCCGGGTCTAATAATATTCAATATTTGTGGACCTTTTTTGACCCGGCTTTCCCCTATCGCTTCGATCGGCGGTCTCCTGATCAGCAGCTTGGTCGGCGTAGAATATTCCGGCTTCTCGACCATAGGTGAGGTATCTTCATCCGCTATATCTTCGTCACTAATCAGGTCTGTGGTGGCTTGATAAGCCAGATTCTGCCATTCAATATATCTTCGTGATCCCACTGAGACATACCCGATCTGTCGAGGTTTTTTCCCTTCGGGTAACCACATCCCTAGGATCATGTCTTCGTGAACGATTAGCGGCTGATCGGATATATTCGTAACCCTGATGTAACTTGATCTGCCGATACCCTTAGCGAACGTTGGTACCCATCGTTCACCACGGGTTAGCCACAATTTCTGTTGCCGATCGCTCGGCCGAATCATCACGTCGACTGATCGGGCCACCTCTATGTTTTCATACTGGCCCCTTTTAAGCATCCGCACATGAGTACCATATAAAGGGCGTCGGCCGGATAACTGAATCTGCACCTCATCTGGCAGAGTCAGGGTTCCATGAGACAGATCGAGTCGTATACCGGCTAGTACCATAAAATCCATTCCCAGTATCGCGTCTTGGCCGGCTAACCGACCAACCCAAGCGTTGAAATAGTAGACCAGGGAACCTGCCAGAGTGATTTTTAACACGTGATCGCCCTTCCGTCATGTACGAACTTTCGCCGATCCCAACACATTCTTGCCTCTGGGTACTGTCTATACGACATCCCACCTTACGAGCAAAGGCGGAGTCGATGATCGAGACTTCTGCTCCAGAGTCAAATAGAATAGTGGCTTTTTCGTTGTTAATCTTCCCCTTAGCTTTTGCTTGTTTAAACCACTTGTCGGGAGAGTGATACTTCCAGTATCCTCGGGATTCGCCGGGCAGTAGATCCAACTCCATGATCACGTCCGATCGGGAATATTCATCCACTCTGAGACTGTGAATCGGACATCGATCGATGCAATTTGAATTAGAGCATGTATTGTCGGTTATCTCCTTTTCCCAAAACTTATCTCCGCTACCGACATATGCATAGATGCAGAACGTAGATCGCTCGGCTCGAACCAGATTCCAACCTGGCGAGCGATCTAGTTTAACATTTTCTCGACATCTGGTGGGAGCATGCCAGCATGTTTAGTCGGCACATACCACTTGCGCATCAGATTGAAAAATTCTTCAATAGGGCAGGCACCAGCGTCGTGAATCTTCCCACAAGTTTTGCATACGAAAAAACAATGATCAGAAGGGTGACCTTTACGATCACATTTTCCACACGTAATTATTTTCCAGCAATCACGATCTCCATGTCTGGTCGACCCACAATGCACATTTTTCTTAAAAGATCGGTCCTGATCAGGTTGAACCCCACCAGGTTTTCGTCCATCCTTGCCGTTAATCGATGATCTCGGGCGATATACTGGCCCCGTCGTAAAGATATGACGATACTGTTCCTCGTCCGAGCCTAAACTTGATTGACCACTTTCCTCTTCCGAACTGGAACTGTCTGATTCTTTCGTGATCATCCGAATTGCTCTGGCTGGTCGTGCCGCTGGTATCTTGCCCTGGTCCGGATGTGGTTTCGACCGGTATCGGTTCGATCCTACCTCGACCTTGGGTTGTCGACTTTTGGCTCGCTGCAGCGTCCTCAAGGTTAGTTCCAATTGCTCCGAATCCTTTATACGGAGCAGGGTTAGCTGATCAGCCAGATCGCGATTATCCAGAGTACCAATGAAGTGTTCGACATGCTCGCGAGCTATATCCGGGTGTCGTGGATCCTTGATCGGCATTTTCGCGCGTAGACCAGCAACATTCAGCCGATGTAAGTATTCAATCGGTGTTTCGTCGGATCTTTTCTTCATGTGGTAATACTGTCTCGCGACAGACACCCCCGAGTTGCAATACTGCTCTTCAAATTCTTCACACAATCGAGGCCACTTTAAACGCACTTCTCGGCTCAGCTGCTTAAGCCAGTTCTTGGCCGGACCTTTCATTAGATCAGCGAAAATCAGACATCTTTCACCTTCCGGCGTCTTATCTCTCAAAAAGGCTGATTTAGTCCGACTCAACCAAGCTCTAGCCTGATCATCATCCATATCCTTGCCGGTGAAATCTTTTAATTCCGAGATCGCCGACATTCGCACTCGAGTGATCGTTCCGGAATCACTGTCAAATGCCTGCGCGGAAGCCATATTCGCCCTACGAGGCATCTCCATATCCAAATCATCCGGATCAAAATGCTGACTGATCTCTCCTTCTGATTCCATGTCCACATCACTACGTGGGGGCGATCTATGGAATCGATCTTGGTGACCGACCTGGCATATCGATCGAACAATTCCGGCCGATCGAACTGATTCCATATCTACGTCCACGGGTTTCTTGACCGGTTTCTCAGTGGATTGATTCATGTTTGGTGTTGATCGCCATGGTTGTCCTTGCCCAGGTGTGTACTGAGGTAATCCGTATTGTTCACTCGCAAATCGGTTCATCATAGTCGCGAACATGGTTCTCATTTGCTCTGGGACCTCCGGTATGTTGGTAGAGTTACTGTTGGGAGTCGGATTGTTCTGTGGAACTTCTTGAGCATCTTCAAAACTATCATCTGATCCGACTCGACCAGGTTCGGGCTTCCTTTTTCTGTTCTGCGACTCGATCTTGGGGTCAATCTGCTTGATCCCTTTCGATTCCAACGTCATACGTGTTATTCCAACCGAGGAGTCGGTGGAGTCCGCTCCATATTGTGATGACGATTGATATATTGACTCAATATCTATACGATATTCAACCAACTGCGATCGGTGTGAAGGATCCGCGATCGGGCTCTGGACCACGGGGTTCGCCCCGAGTAACGAGGCAAGGTGATCATACAGAGTTTTCATAGCTTCTCTGATCGTCCCTTGGTCAAGTTCGAACAGCATATTCGCGTCGAACGCACCAGTAGTGAAACCAACTTCGTCGATCTGCGCCAAGAGGTTCCTGATCAGGTCAAGTTGACTGCCTGTGATAACCGGCCTGGTCGCCCGACCTTCAAGTTTCCCGATGATCTTGGGTTTTATGATCTTCATCACTCGGTTGGTAGCTAGGAACTTGTGAAACTCTCGAAGATAGAACAGTCGTTCTACATCTTGAACAGTGGTCTTCTCAGCTGGTTCGGTCTTCTCTTCGTCTTCTTCGAAGATCTTCGGTTTAGGTTTCACATATTTTTTAGGTGGATCACACTGATCCGCCCCCATGTTTTTTCTTTCTTTTTCCATTTTCTTCTTATGCATAGGATCGAGGTTAGCACCTCGATCCTTTCCCGGGTTATAGTTAACTTTACTATAACCCAGATCGGCCCCGATCGGGGCCATGTGGGGAGTTGTTTCATCTTTAATTTCGACCTGGCACTCCACCAGACCAGGTCGACCATCGCTTCCTTTAGATATGGACAGTACCGGAGGCGATACGCCTTCCTCCAATGCACCCGAGAAAGTTTTATCCACTTTGATTTTAACATCTTTTTCATCATCAAAGGAATCACGGTGATATCCTGAGTCACCAAGTGATCCGGGCACGCGCACCATTGTGGTGGAGCCGATTTCCAAATCCATGACGGAAGTCTTGGGTGGAATCCGGATACCCACTGGCCCGGACGACCAACTATCGGAGGGGGTACTCCGTTGATCCTGATCGCCATCAGAATCAGATGAATCACCATTATGGTGACTGATCTGATCCTCCCGGTCATCTGACCGGTCGTCATGTGCGATAGAATCCATACTTAACTTCATCTCACCTTGTGTACCCATTGATCGGGGGTGGTTACACTCACTCAGGTGGACTCAGTGACGAAAACGATGATCTTGATCAGGTCGGAGGGGATGACCTTCTCGAGACGGGGGTGTCCTCGGGTGGAAATCTTCACCGGAGAACGGGTTGGGGTCGATACTTAACTTCAGTATCTAGGCACTGATCGGGAAACTTCGTCCGATCAGGCCAGCCAATGAGAGTGAGAGACAACAAGAAACCAAGAAAACGCGATCAAACCACGATCTTCCACAGTAATCCACAAACGTTATCTCCACAAAACCTTTCCAATATTAAAAACGTGTTCCAAACACGTGCGCGTGGGGGGTGAGGTTTGATCACCTAAACAAAGCCCGTCGGGTGCCTTCTGGTAAGCCAAAATGCGTCTAAGCGCGTCTTAACCGGGAATTAAGTTGAGCAAGAGGGGACTAGTTAACCCTGTGCTCCCAATGACCGCGACACGTGGCGGAGCGACTCTTTGCTTAGGGGGTAAATCAAAACCTGTTATTATATATGCAATGTCCTATACCTAGTGTACCATACACCAACTCATGTGCCTGCCTCATACTTCGATCCTGTTCGCTTCGTCGCACGGTTGCGTGATACCACCTTACCCATCTTTGTTGCACCTTCAAACTGACCCATACCACTTCTGTCCCGATTATGGTCAAACTCTATGGCGATCTTCAACCATCCTGATCTCCCGACAAACAGCCTGGAACCCGCTCGAGATCTGCCTCTCAGACACTGTTCGCCCCATATCCAACCCGGCTTAACTGCAAACTCCATCTATCTTCACACCTGGAAGCCGGTTTGGGGCCGATCGGCTCAGATAATGATCAGAACAGCGATCGGCAGAGTGATCGGGGCAGTGATCAGGGCGATCAGCCCCAGATCACCTCGAAACACCTCAGGGTTACCATCACATCGACTTTGCCTGTTCACTCGACCATGTTCTTGACCTTCATCACCTGTCGGGGTACCAAGATCGCACCGACTCAGCATTTCTCGTGAAGTTGGGCCTGATCGGACCTTCTTGCATCAATTCTGGATAGATCCATCACTCTCATCGCTTGCCTTAATTTGGTAATACTCGCACGGCTCGCCACTCCACATACCCCGTTCTATTCTGACCTGATCTCCGTATTCTGGGGCAGAGTTAGGTGGCTCGGCCGATCGGGCCGGAACTTCATATCACATCCAACTTCAACATCTGTACTGTTCATAACTCATCCCGATAACCATTCCTGATATGTCACTTCGCCATTGCTGCTGTATCTCCAATTTGTCTCAGTCGATCTCGTCATATATGTCTACGTGAACTCACTTAATACGCGATATCCCGATCGGAATCGTGACCTTCGCCGCTCCATTAGTATCCGGGACCGGGCGTAGTAACGGTACTTGGCTTATCCCTTCACCGTACGAAAGCCCGTTGGCCACCACCTTTTCGTCGTATACGCGATCAGCCTGTCCCACCCATCAACTGTCTCATCTTGATGGGTGTTCCCATCGTCACCTATCAACGGTTATGTGTGGTCCACCTTATTCTCAACATTTTTCAGATCGCTTTACCACAGCCGCCCCTGAGCCAAACTGCAACCTGCAGTTCGACTCATCCATTACCGAATCTTCCACTTAGCGGCCAGCCATGTCTGATTCAAGACGACCTCCTCTTTCCTTTCCTGCCTCTTCGGCTGCCTCTCCGACCAACGTCTCGTCTCCAGGGCCAAGTTCAACCGGTCCTGCGATTTCCCTGATCGTGACCGCGGCCACGATCACGACCAGCTTCATCTCCCCCACGACGACCCTGACTTCCTATCGTCCGCCTTTGAGTTTCCCTGCTAGCCCTTCTCCGAGTCGCCCCGTCAATTACTTGGAGCAACTGGCTCGTCTGG
>MIQA02000215.1:0-10741 GCA_001887855.2 Sclerospora graminicola | reverse complement strand
TAGCCGAGTGATCTGCACTCTTTTTCCAGTCCCGTTTGACATGTAACAGTTCATGTTCTGGCCACTTCCGCAGGGCGGACACGATCGTTCAACAGCCTCAGCCGGGGCGCCTTGCAATCTATCTCTCCTGTGATTTGCCGGATCACCAGGTTGGAATCACCACATATGATGATCCGCCCCTGTGTCCGGTCAGCCAACAGATCTAGGCAAAGCAACAGCCCTCTATACTCCGCTTCGTTCATCGTAATGCCAGGCGTTAAATCCGAGGCGGCCGCGACCACTTTCCATTCGGGCAACTTCCACACAGTAGCAGTATTGGCCCCGACTCCCTTCTGTACACTCGCCGACCCGTCAAAACTCAAAACCATTAGTTCCTCCGTGGGTCCCACTGTCGGCGGCGGTAACACGATGGATTGTCGAGGCTGCTTCCGAGGCGCTATCGCTATCAGTGCTTCCTCCACTTCTGCCCTTGGGGTAATGCTGGCAGCCAGCGTGCCCAGTATCTCCTCTTCTCCTTTGGTACACTTAATTACTTCGAGGGACCACTGAGACAGCAGAGCCGCCCATCTACCCAGCCGGCCGTCAATTCCATTCGCCGTCAGGAGCCATGATAGGGTCGACCGTCTAGATAGTATTTTGATAGGCCGAGACACCAGCATAGTATAGCACACACCCAAGATCCGCAATAAGGCCAAAACTTCTTTATCCACTAGCCCATTGTAAACTTCGTTAGCCTTCAGGGTCCGGCTGGTGAATGTCACGGGACAGTACACTCCGTCATGATCGTGAACAAGGGCAGCTGAGATGGACCAGTTGTTAGCGTAGATGATGACCACAGGAACCTTATTAACATCGAAATGTTTCAGGACCGGTGTAGTCGCCATCTTCGCCTTCAACATGCCAAAGGCTACCATCGCTCGGGTCATGTGGTCGTCCGGGCCGGCCGCGCAGGAATTCGGCGGCCGGCCGCCTATCGGGGCAGACAAGGGCGCCATCTCATTGGCCGAAATGTTGACAAGGGCGGCATCCCATTGGCTGATATTGCTGGCTCGGCTCGCGCTTCCGCTTGCCTATCCTGCTCTCTCAGCTTGTGGTAATCCACCTCCCGTAATTCATACAAAACCGCCGCATAGACCGCGAAATCCTCAATGAACCGACTGTAGTAATTCAGGCTGCCCAAAAAGGATTGCATAGCCTTTAGGGACCGCGGGAAAGGTAGATTACTCAAGGACTCCAAATCCTTCGGATTAGCTTCCAATCCGGCAATCGAAACCTGATGGCCCAAATAGGTCACCTTAGTCTTTCCCCAGAAACGCTTAACTACACTAATCGAAAGATTCCACTGTTCACACGTAATCATCGACTTCTCCACTTTGTCACACAGTAAATCCCAGGTAGTTGCCGTCACGAGAATATCATCAATATAGGATCGCCGCCCCAAAAATGAAGGTTTTGGGTCGGGGTCCGGGTCACCTTCGGTAAACACGTCACCCACTAGAGCCGGATCTTGATCCGCCTTGATCTTGAAGTGTCCATACAGCGCGTTATCTATCAGCCGTTGATAAATCTGCGGGGCATTCTTCAGACCAAACGGCATCCGGTTCCACTCGAACAACCCGAAGGGCGTCACGAACGCAGAGATCTCCCGTGCACGATCGGTCATAGAAACCACCCAGAATCCACTGGCCATGTCCAATGAGCAATACCACAAAACTTTATCCAAGTCCTCCAGCAGGTCGTTTATCAACGGCATCGGATAAACCATCAGCTTAGTCAGCCGGTTCACCAGCCGGTAATCGATGCACAACCTTATATCCAACCCATTCTTCTTAATAATAATTACAATGGGCGAAGCCCATGGCGAGGTGGACGGCTGAATTATCTTGGTGGCCAGCAATCCCTTGATAAGCTCTGACAGCTTTTCCCGATACTGGGGGCGACTCTTCGGCATCTTTGTGCAACCGGCTTGGCGTTTCCCACGTCAATGTTGCATACTGCCCCATGGGCGGCCGGAGGAAGTGCGTTTTCTGGTCCGATCAGCAGATGCTTTCGTTTCCATATGATATCCTTCAGCCTGCTGATCTCTTCCGGGGTGTTCACATCCGGGTCTCCCACTTGCAGATCGTCAATAGTAACCGTCGGGGGGCAGGGGGTTACCTCAGGTAGCACCGCCATCTGATCCTCCATGCCTTCAACATATAGCTCGCCCCCTTCATGAATGCAGACTTGGTCAGCTTCGACTAATTCGGGATCCTGATCGGCCGGCTGGGTCGATCCGCCTTCGGCTATTTTTGATCGGAGGGCTGGGTCGATCCGCCATCATCTCGTGCATCAACCCATCCGGCATCGGGGGCTACCGCACATGTAAATCTGCCTTGTCCTTTCTCCTGATTCCGTCATTCGTTCGTCTTCATCGGGGTGGGCAAAACCAGTTCAGCGATCGGGGCATAGTCTCGGCCAATACGTTCAACCGGACCCGGCGACGGCCGGCTCCGAGTCAGTATCTTAGAAGGGGTCCGGTACTCTGGTTTAGCCACCATTGGAGTCTGGTCCTCTTCCACTTCTTCCTCTTCGCTGACCAAATCGGTGGTTGCCTGAAAGGCCAGGTTTTGCCACTCGATATAGCGTCTTGAGCCAATAGTGACATAGCCCGGCCGGCGGGGCACCTTGTCCTCGGCCAGCCACATTCCAATGATCACGTCTTTATGCAAGGTGAGGGGCCTTCCCGAGTTGTTGGTCACGCTTATAGAGTTAAGATGACCATCCCCTTTGACAAATGAGGGTACCCAGCACTCGCCCCTTGTCCCAGCCATAACTTACGCCGCCTGTCGTGTGGTCGTACCATTACTTCCACCGCTTTTCCCACTGGCACCGTTACAAACTGACCTAACTTGAGGAACTGAACGTGCGCACCATATAAAGGCCGTCGGCCGGCCAGCTGGATATGTACCTCATCCGCCAACGTCAATGTTCAATGCGATAAATCCAGCCGTATGCCGGCCGGGACCATACTCCATACCCAGAATTGCATCCTGCCCGACCATCTTGCCTGCCCAGGCGGTAAAGTAATACACCAAAGACCCAGCCAACGTAATTTTAACTCTTGTCCTTCCTTGGGTCATGTATGAACTTTCTCCAATGCCGATACACTCCTGCCGCTTCGTCTCGTCTATCTCACACCCCACCTTACGAGCAAAGGTGGTGTCCACGATAGACACTTCCGCGCCAGAGTCGAACAGCATGGTAGCCTTCTGGTTATTGATTTTGCCATCCGCCTTGGCCTGCTTGAACCATTTATCCGGCGAATGATATTTCCAATAACCTCGCGACTCGCCGGGTAACAGATTCAATTCCATACGCACTTCAGACCGGGAATACTCATCCGTCCGTATACTGCTCACCAGGTAGGGGTCAGCCGTGCTACCTGGGGACCGGATGACGTAATCGTCAAACTTACATGTATTGTCGGTTACGCTTTGCTTTGCTTCTGATTATCCTCCTTACCGACATATGCATAGATACTAACACTAGACCGCTCGGCTCGAACCAGATTCCAACCTGGCGAGCGATCTAGTTTAACATCTTTTTCACCCCGGGCGGCAACATTCCAGCATGCTTGGTCGGGACGTACCACTTCTTCATCTGGTTGTAGAATTCTTCAATGGGACACAGTCCCACCTCCCCGCAAGTCTTACAAGTAAACAAGCAGTGTTCCGCCGGATGTCCTTTCCTTTCGCACTTCTTGCATGTCAGCCGCTTCCAACAGCTCCGGTCGTCATGCTTGATGGACCCACAGTGGGTACATTTGCGTCTGGGGTAATCCTGGTCAGTTCGAGCCGGAAAACCCTTCGGCTGACTGGACCCAGCTGGCAGCCTGGATGGCTGACTGGCTTCTGCCGAGAACAGGTACCGGTACTGCTCTTCTTCGGACTCGCCCCCAGATCGCTGGTACTCCTCTTCCGAGCTAGTCGCGTCTGACTCTCGGGCAACCATGCGGACGGCTCGGGCCGTCCTGGTAGATGGCGGCCGGCCTCCTTGATCCGCGTTAAATCGGGACTTGAAACGGCCGGTTCCAACTGCCGCCTTGGGGCCTCGCTTCTTCGCTCTTAGGTAGGTGCGCAACATCAATTCCAGCTCCGTGGTGTTCTTCAATCGCAGTAACGCCAGCTGGTCTGCCAGCTTCCGATCGTCCAACGTGCTGATAAAATGCTCCGCATGTTCACGAGCGGCTTCCGACCGGCTGGCATCTTCTTTAACCGGGATATCCGCCCTTATGCCAGCGACATTTAAGCGATGGAGATACTCCAGGGGGGTCTCATCCGCCCGCTTCTTGGTGTGGAAATATTGACGCGCCGCCGATGTTCCAGATCCACAGTATTGTTCTTCGAACGCGCCGGCCAATCCCCTCCATTTTCCTTGGATTCCCCGGCTGAGCTGTTGGATCCAGTTTTTCGCTGGACCTTTCATCAAATCCCCAAAGATCAGGCATTTCTCATAGTCCGACGTCCGGTCTCTGAGAAATGCCGACTTCGTCTTGCTCAGCCATCTTCGGGCTTGGTCCTCGTCCGTGTCTCGTCCGGTGAAGTCTTTTAGCTCGGACGTGGCAGACATTCGCACCCTCGTAATCGCTCCTGAGTCCGAATCAAACGCTTGGGCCGAGGCCATGTTGGCTCGGCGAGCCATCCCCAGGTCCAGGTCATCCGGATCGTAGTGGTACTTGGCCGACTTGACGGATTCCATATCCACGTCGCTAAGAGACAGCTTCCTATTCGTTGGCCGCCGTCCGGTTCGGCGACCTGTCTGGCGGCTCGGCGGGGCGGCATGAGGTTCACTCTGCTTGGACTGCACCGACTCCATGTCTTCGTCACTCGGCTCCCTCGCATAGTACTGGACTGGCTCGGACGCCTGACTTCTACGACGAGCTGGCTGGTCCGGTGACTTTGGACTGCCGCGGCTGGCACTCAGCCGACGCTGCTCTTCCAAGTATCGTTCCATCATCGCCGAAAACATGTTATGCAGGTGATCCGGCACTTGAAGGCTCTCCTGGGGGTCGGCTTGAGGGGCGACTTGGGGGGCGGCCGGGCTGCCAGATCGACATTCCTTTTTGATCCGCCCATCCGCGTCTTCGTCTTCCTCCTTCGGTTCTGGATCCGCCGCCGTCGTCCGAGCCTGTACGCTATACTGACTGGCTTTCTTCCGCTCGGGCGTATCCGGATCCTCACGTCCTCCAAGTCTCATGGCCGTCGCTACACGCGCTGCTCCCCTTGGGCCAAGCGTCATACGGGTGATACCCACCGATGAGTCGGATGAGTCCGCTTCCGAAGGGGCAGACTCGTACTGAGAAGACCCCGAGTGTATTCCGGCCGGTCTGCTTGCTGCCGGCGGCGTGGACGGCGCCACTCCAGTCGTGGCTGTCATCTTCTTCGACGGCGGCGAACAGCCCACTAGCGGTACCAAGCGGTTGTGCAATGCGCTGGACGCCTCCTTCAACTTGTCCACCTTCAGATCAAACAGCTCGTTCGGATCAAACACGCCGGTGTTAATGCCAGCTTGCTTGAGTTGATTGAATAGTCCCCTAATAAGGGACACGTGGCCGTCTGAGAGAGTTGGGAGAGAGACGGGACTTTTCAATCCGCCTATGATCTTCGGCCGTGTTATTTTCAGCACCTTATCCGTCCGCAAGAACTGCCCCAACTCGTGAAGATGGAAAGCACGCTCCAAGTCTGTATCCGTTGATAGGCCGTCCTGCTTTTCTTCTTCTTCTTCGAAACGCGGCCTATCTTTGCGGGTTGGATAATCCGATTCCTGCCAATCCGGTCTCTTTAGGGGTAGGTGGCCCGGATCGTGACTTGATCCCGATCCGGCCGGCTTCCCACTCCAGTCGTATTCGACTTCCGATTCTTCTTTCTTAATTTTTTCTTCTTTGATATCCATAATATGCATTAGTTTGTTAGGATCATGGTCGAAACCATGATCCTTCCTCGGGCTATGGTGACTTGCACCATAATCCGATCCGGCTCCAGCTGGGGCATAGCGGCCGGTACTACAGTGAGTAGTACCGTAATCCGGCACAGTACCGTAATCCGCCCCCGGCGGAGCCTCTAGGGGAGTAACTTCTTCTTTAATGTCGACCTCGAACTCCCCCAATCCGAGGCGACCATCGCATCCTTCCATCTTCAGCAGCATTGGGGGCGATATGCCTTCCCCCAATGCACCCGACACAACATCGTCAACAAATTTGACAGGTTTAGGTCTTTCGCCCACTAGGGACTCGCGGTGATATCCAGGGTCACCAAGAGATCCGGGCACGCGCACCATTGTGGTGTAGTCGCACTCAGAAATTCTTCCTGAGACGCGAACACCCACGGGGGGCCCAGATGACTGACTGTCGGAGGGGGTACTCCGTCCATCCGAGTCATGATCCGATCCGGCATCCGGCCGGCTGGATCGGTCACTTCCATCACCTTGGTCGTGACGACTTGGATGATCCATGTTAAAAGCTCACCTTGTGTACCCGTCAGTACTGGCGGTTGCGCTCTCTTGATAGACCCTAGTGCAAAAAGTGTAAAGTCCGTCGAATAAGGAGATGAGGGTTAGGACTAAGGGTAGCTCCTGGGCGGGAATCGTCACCGGGGAGCTCGTCGGGCAATATACTTGAAATTTGTATACTGCGACGGCTGGACCGAGAACAATCGATCGGCCAGCCAAAGCAATAATAATGAAGGGTAAATCCAAACGTGTACGTAAAGCGGAATCCAAATATAACTCCACAATCTTCCACAGAAGGCCAAAAATGTTACCACTTCCCAATACTTAATTTACCGTGTTCAAAACACGAGCGACTTGAGGTGAGTATACGCAGCGCCGCGACTCCCGGTCAGTAGACTTCCGGTGGGTTACCTTAACCTTCTCCGGGCAAACAAATAGCAGCAAGAGGGGGCCTTGATAGCCCTCCGCTGTGAACCAATAAAAGCGACTTGTGTCTAAGAAAGCGAAACGTATACTGATTTATCCCTATATCCAATACCCCCTTTTGTGTAACCTGCCCGGCTGGACAGTTATGTATCTTACCCGAAGTAGCCCGGTTAACCATGATTTTTGTGTACCCGCCTGGCCTTTTTGTGTACTAGCCCGGCCGGTACACCAGCCCCGGAGGGTACCAACCCGGGCGGTACACCCAACCCAAATGGTACCATCCCGGCCGGTACACCGAACCTAGATGGTACCATCCCGGCCGGTACATCGAACCCGGCCGGATCGGCTGGATGGCCATCCATCTAAGCTCACTGGCCGCTGGCGTTAGCTCACTGGCCGCTGGCGTTAGCTCACTGGCCGCTGGCGTTAGCACTTCCTTTTCAGCTCCACGTCCGATCCGGGTGCCTCCTTCGTCCTCTAGAACGCTCAACCTCCTTTAGGCCCCTTCGCCCATACCTGCCGACCAATCCGCCCCTCGGCTGTCCGCCATCCAAGGTCGTCCCGTTCGCCTAGTCCGCTAGCCCAACAATCCACGTCTTCAGTCGCACTCATCTGGCCTGATTCCAGGCCTGGCGCCGTCCAGCCGCTGGCAGATATATCTGGAGGCCATCGATCACGTCCCTTGTCGGCCGGTCCGGGCATCCAGCTAAGGGCGACATTTCCACCAATCAGGTGGGGGCGTTCACTCTCATTAGTCCGTTCGATCGCGCTCGAGAGATCTCGGCTTTCGTTACACCTTTCGGACTTTTTGAATGGAATCGGATGCCGTTTGGATTAAAGAATGCCCCACAGATCTATCAGAGGCTGATTGACAATGCTCTCTATGGGTATTTCCAGATCAGTGCTGATCGGGAAGCCACCGATCTACATGATGTGTTTACGGAAGGTGAACCAGACCAAGATCAGGGCCGATCAGTGTTGGGAAGGCGATCATACATAGATGATATCTTGGTCACAGCAACATCCTGGGATATGCTATGCAATAAGGTCGAACGACTCCTGAACACCTGCGAGCGCTGGAATTTGTCGATCAGTGTGGTCAAGAGTTTCTGGGGTCAACCCAAGGTCGCTTACCTCGGCCATAACGTGTCCATCTAAGGTCTGGAGGCAAACCCGAAAGATCTGGCTGCTCTCAGCAACTTGCCCTTCCCCCGATCACTGAAGGCCATGCAATCCTTTCTCGGATCTCTGAATTATTATAGCCGGTTTATCGAAGACTTCTCAATTTACGCCGCTATACTATATGAACTGAAGGAAGTGGATTATCATGGGCTACGAGAACGTGATCGGGTGGGAAGATCACTAAGTGAGGCTGATCGCGAAAGCGAAGTTACTGAAACGGATCTCAAGACTGGATCACTGATCGATCGAACTGCGCCAGGGTCAGAGGACCATATGAATCGAGCTATGGTAGCCTTAAGTATGCTAAAGGCGAAGATGATCTCGACGCCGATACTGAAACACTTCGATCCGGAGAAGATTCCCGTGGTGATCATATATGCCAGTAAATGGGCAATATAAGCCGCACTGGTCCAAGATCACGACGGAGTTTATTGCCCGGTGACGTTCACAAGCCGAACATTAAAACCGAACGACGTTAACTATGGTATTGTGGATAAGGAAGTGCTAGCATTATTACGTGTATTGGATGTTTGTTACTCTATGCTGGTAACTAGATCAATTAAGGTATTGTCCAGGCGATCTAGTTTGGCTTGGTTACTGTCAGCGAGTGGTTTAGACGGGAGACTGGGGCGATGGGTGGCGGTGTTATCTCAGTGGACTTTGGAGATCGTCAATTGCACCAAGGGTGAAGAAGAAATTCTTGGAACACTAGCAGCCAGCATCACGCCCCGATCAGAAGTCGATGAAGCCCTGATCGAGGTGGCTCCCCGGAAGCAACCACGTGAATCGATCACTATACCCCCACCGATCGTCGGCTCGGAGGAAAATCTGATCGTTGTAAGTTTCGACGGATCAGCGAGTGTGAAGAAAGGCGTGGGGGCGTATAGCGCGCTGTTATGGAAACTGCCAGAATGGACTGTTATATCGGCCGGTTCAGATTATACTCCGGGTATCACGGTCAATGAGGCCGAATATCGTGGTCTGCTGCTAGGTTTGGATCTCTTGCAAGAGCAAAAGATCGGAAGAGTAATCATATGCGGAGATTCAAACCTGGTAATTCGGCAGATCACTGGAGAGATCGATTGCAAAGCACCGCGTTTGAAGCTGCTGAACGATCGCGTTATGAAAGCTTTACGTGGATGGCCAAGGCATGATCTTTTACATGTGAAACGTGATTGGAATCGGAGTGCAGATCACCTAGCCACTATGGCCATGCGTGATCAGACCGGATCAATAGTTACTGATCAAGCATTGCTGGAGGAACTGGTGGAGATCAATAGGCTGCCTGAGCTGATTCGTGCGGAAGATGAAAAGGAAGCAGCCCAGATCTCGATCATGACGAGATCACGAACCAGATCACCGCCTAACAGGTCACTCTCTCGAGAAAGCCTAACAGAATGAATAGTACAGGAGATGCGGATCGAAAGAATTCTCAAGGCGCAAGGCGAAGAAAAATGGATTGTTGACTTGAAGGCGTTTCTGAATGGAGATCTGGAGAAGCTGAGCCAGGGTGAAGCAAAAGATTGTGCTAAGATCGCATCCAACTATGAGATCGACGAAAACGATTTATTGTTTTACTATGCTCAAGCTGATCAGGCCGATACCGATCTGGACCGATCAGCCAGGCTCGTGATCCCGGAGACTTTACAAGCTGATATCTTACATCATTAACACGTCAGTTTAGAGGGTGGTCACCAGGGCGTAGGTCGGACGTATCACAGGATTCGCAAACATTTTCATTGGAGAGGCTTATATCGAAGTATCCAAAAGTTTGTCAGAACATATACGGATTGCGAAACCGGGAAGGGCATGCTGAACATCCGGGGTAGATCACCTAGAAATATCCAGGCGACCTACCCTTTCCAAGTGATCACGATGGATCACATGCCATCCCTGCCAAAATCGTTCAAGGACAACCAGGAGTCCCAATAGTCTGGGTTGACACATTGTGACAGATCAGCCAAAGGTAATGGTCGAACAGGTGGAGATCAAGGTGGTTGAGCTGGTTCAGAGTCAATGGAAACATATATACATATGATGCATGAGAACTACATTTGCGTACATGTGAACGATCGATATACAAGATGGAGACAATATTGGGACCTTGATATGAAGTGTGGATATGGAATGTGAAAGTTATCAAGAAGTTGTCGTGATATATTGATGATTATGGAAAGAACGAAACGAAAGATGGTTATCACGACAATCACGGACCATACATTCGTGCGCAGACGAGAAACCGTAAACGCCGGATGATGCATGGGGCCTGATCGGTATTGGTTCCGCCAGGGTTCTTGGTGATCGGCAAAGATCAAGACATCACGCAACGTGCCGATCGGAGTCGGGTGCCCATAACAAGGATACCACTCCCCGCCGTCGGCCTTGATACCTCGCGCTTCCGCTCGGTGATCAGGCAAAATCGTTGTGAGGGTGGCCCAGAGAGTTTTCGAAGTGATTTCGGGCTGATCGCCCCGATCACTCGGCTGACCGCTATGCCGATGATGATCGGGGCTGATCAGCCCCGAACCGGCGTTTAGACAGCTGATCACGCTTCATGGTCAAACTTTGAACGCGACTTGTCATGTCCTGCAGATCTTGATCAAGTTTGTCGCGATCTAATCGGAGAGCCGACAGCTGGCTAGCC
>MIQA02000214.1:0-121376 GCA_001887855.2 Sclerospora graminicola | reverse complement strand
GCCAGTGGGTATCCGGATTCCACCCAAGACTTCGGTCATGGATTTGGAAATCGGCTCCACCACACTACTCTGTTTGGTTTACATGCCAAAATTTTAGAGGCAAAATTAGAAAGTGAATGTTGGTCCCTGATCTAATCAAACAAACAAATTACTAATTCAGTAAGAAAACGCTTGATGTTCTACAAAAAAGACGGATTTACATGTTCCACCACAAACATTAAGAGAACGTCGTTAGTTATATTAGAACCTGGGCTGAATGAAAAGGAAGAGTCAAATTGCGGCCTTCAATCTGTTATAGGAGAATCAACACTTGGAAAAAGTCATCCGGGCTTAGCATTTTTTTATTCAGCTATGATAGAAATTAATCATAAGTTTGTCGAGCCTTCTTTATTTCATGTGCTTCCATTGATTCTACAGAATCATGGTCAATTTGACTGAATAACGTCGTAATAGTGTCGTCGCCCGTATTTCAAGTTATCTCTTTTAAACGTAACGGATCCCCAAAAAATTCTTATGCCGGGCTTTGGAAAAAATATTCCAGCTGTCGAATTTCGTAGGCGCAAACATCGCTTCTATAGTTAAAAGTTTTTATTTCCTCCTTAGCCTAGCACGGGCCTCCATTCTAGTGAATTACATAAGGAGCAGCGATACATTAATGTTGCGATCCTTGTTGTTGTATTATTACGTGCTCTATACAGCCATATTCGCTAATGGCTCTTTCGGGTTCTTAGTAATTAATTTCAAGTGCTTGAATGATGGGCTCGTCCGCGAGTACTGGTTATGGATTTTCCCAATTGTTCATCTCTTGAAGTTGAAGCTGGTCAGTGAATTCCGTGGTTGTCCAAAAATCAGGTGTTCAACTGAGGACCAGCCAAAATTCGATTTTGAAGAGGCCTTTGTATTTAGTGGCGCCATGAGAGCCTTCATCTCTTCAAAGGTGAAAAATCACGCTGCAGCAACGTTTTTACTTAGCTTGTAAAGTCTGCATCTCATCCATGGCATCGGTTTGCTGGGAGTGGCCGATCATTAGTGGTTCTCACGGTTCGAAGGTAGGTACTTTGTAGGCAAAACTGAGCAAACAGAGCATACGTTCGGTTTGCCTACAAAGCCCTTTTTTCACACCTTTTGCCTTCAGCGATTCTCGCTGAAGGCAAAATCGAGCAATTGTAGGTATTTTTGATTGGCTGATTTTTGCTTGGAAGCACCCAATCGAACTTAGTTACAAGATACTAGTAGAAGATAAATGTACCGATCATAATCCGCACAAAATACGAGCTTCTTTTACATCATTGGCTTAAATCGAGTCTGTGCGCACATTGCTGAATGCAAAAGATTCTCACGGTTGGAAAGTCGTAGATACGCGCTGATAGGCTAGTTTTGCCTACCTACAAAGTACCTACCTTCGAACCGTGAGAACCACTATTTTATTGGCATCTCTGGATTAATACAAACGATTTGAAGAGCTACCAACTCTCGAATATTAGACTCATACCTCTGTAAGAGTTGTGACGAGACTCATAAGACTTGGGGTGAGATCGCCTTCCAGCTCCAAAAATCTTTTGCAAATACAGCACCAGTCAGTTGGAAGCTCGGGTCAAGAACTTGAAGACGATTCAAGAAAAGTAAAGAATATATCGTGAAGCTGAGGTAATTCCGTGGGCGAACACTACAAAAAGAGGGTATGCTACAATTGTGGCAAGGACGGCCATATACAGATGAATTGCCGGGCGATAAACAAAAAGGAAAACAAGGACGTTTCGAAAAACGCCCCGACGCCAGAAATGGCGAAAAACATTTCGTTTTATCCACAACGAAAGAGTATGAAAGGTTTGAAGATGAATCTACGTCGGAATTGTTGTCCGATGAGAAATTATGGATTGTGGACAGTGGCGCTAGTCGCCACCTAGTGTCCGACGGAAACCAGCTGGAAGAGTCAAAGAATTGTCAGCATTGGACAAGCTTATGTTGCCAGATGGTGGTAGCTTGCGCGTGACAAAGATCGGGAACGTAACGCTTTCGATAACGGATGCGAGCCGCAACAAGATTATGCTTACAAAAGTGTACTACGCACCCGATTTGTCGAAGAATTTGATTTCTCTGCGATGTTTGCGCAAGAAAGGCAGCATCCTGAAGGTTAGCGATACAACAATAGAGATAACCTATGGAGATGAAGTGCTGTTTAAAGTAAAGTGATGGGTGCCGTGTTTAAGGCCTCGCTGACTTCAAAAAAATAAATTTGAAAATGAAAAAGCGATATGGTAATAGGTGATGTTACGAACGAACGAGCGTGGTTCGGATCAACAAGAAGGCACCCTCCATTAATTTCACGTGCGCTTAGGACGTTTGGCATATGATACGATCGAGCGTATCGTCAGAAACCCCGCATCGGGGCAAGCATAACTGACAGGCGTCGGCCTACCTGCTTGACTTGCTCAGAGGGCAAGGCAACCAGGTCGAAGCAAACCAAAAAAGGCTCGGGGCAGAATGCTCCAACCGATCGTATCGGTGGAGCAATCTGTAGCGAAGTAGAAGGGCCGATTGCACCGAAGGACAGACGTGGAAACCGCTATCTTGTGGTTCTCATTGATCATTGTTCAAATTATGTGCGGGTTTTCGCTGGCCAAACGAAAGGACGGACAGCAAAAATGTTTGCTCGTTTTCTCGCATGGTTCGCGAATGAATTCAATTACAGGATTCATGTTCTAAGAACGAATAGAAGTACAAAATATCGAAATGTGGAATTATTATGCAAGAAGACCGGGGTACGAAAGAATATTACGGAATCTGGAAACCCGGCCTCAAACAGAAAAGCATAGAGAATGAATTAGACCATTTTTAATATGGTCCGGTGTATAATTTCGGTTCAGGTGTCCCGTTGACCTACTGGTCCGTGACAGCGGAGTACGCAACGTACATCCTGAACCGAAGACCGTCGAGAGCAAACCCAAAAAGGGCTTCACCGATAGAGTTGTTGACAAACAAGTCTACAACGATATTGTGGTGTTTAACTCTCCTTGCACGATTTGGAGGGACTCAAGAAAGAAGTCTCTAGCCAAGCACACAGAAAGAGCACTTATCATTGGAAGAAACGATAAAACCAAGCGATATAAAGTGCTCTTACTTCGTGATCGAGGGGTTACAACGACCAGACATGTGGAATACATTGAAACATTGAGTGACGAACCTAACCGGACAATAAAAGAGATGTTGGAAGACAAAATTAATGGTAAGCTGGCGAAAGAAGCTAAAAAAACAGCGTCTAAAGGAGATATTTTAGGTTTGGAAGGAGTCAAAAGTTGCAGTGAATGAGAAAAAAAATAATGGAATGAAAGGGGTGCCGAAGTCGCCAAGGAAGTCCGGCAGAAAAAAAGACACCCCAGTTCGTCGATTTCGAAAGTGGAAAAAGGAGCACCCGGAAATGAAGGATAAAGAAGAAAAATTGATGAAACACAAGATAAAAAAAATGGAATTTCAATGGTAACGTTTGCAGTTCTCGGCAAGTCCAAAGACACGCGTGAAAATATGGACCCGCTACCTGATCCGAGGAATTTCTCTGAAGCGCATAAAGGGACAGATGCGTACAAATGGACGGTGACCGAGCGGGCCGAGCCGCAAGCCCTAGACGAGCTTGGAGTTTGGGAATTTGTTCGCAGGAGGACAACATGCACCCACTACCAACAAAGTGGGTGTAAAAAACGAAATTAAAGATCGATCGTACTGTCGAGCAGTAAAAGGAACGTTTAGAGGCACATGGATACAGGCAAGTGTACGGTAAAAATTATTTCGTTACTTTCTCGACCGTGATGGAGCTTAGAAACGTTGAGGTCATTCTGATTAGGAATTTGATTTAGAGAGTACCCGCACGGCATGGGGACGTGCCAAGTGCCTACCCCAAAGCCGACGCGGAAGGAAATTACGATATATTTTCGCAAATACCGCAACGAATAAAAATAAGTAAAGAAAGTTTGCAGAAGGTCGGCGCGGTGTCCAAATAGGAGGTTATATTGCGGCTCGTTAAAAACTATGGATTGAAGCAAGTGGGCAGACTCTAGTATGAGCTGCTACAAAAAACTTTGGTGGAAATGGGGTCCTACAATGTCTTACGGACACGTGCATTTTCGTGAAAGTTGGAGGACTTGGAACCATAATTGTGGTGATCTATGTAGATGACCGCTTGGTTACCGGATCAGATATATCGCATGTGGATAAATGTTTCGAAGAGGTGGAAATTCTCGAGCTGAAAGACCTAGGAAATGTGAAGCAGTGCTTTGGTATGAGAGTCGAAGGAGGACCCGAGCCGGATGCACAATTGACCAAGAGCTTGCAATCACAGAAATGTTGGAAAATCATGGTCTAAAAGATGCTAACACTGTGAGAACTCCAGTGGTTGTTGCAATAGAAGACGATGAACTTAACGTTGTGCTCACAACTAAAGTTAATGGAAAAGTATCGACGATAAAATATTTCAGTCGTTAGTTGGGAGTCTATTGTGGATTTCGCGCCCGGATATCTCGTTCGCAGCTCACCGAGAAACTCGCCACACGGACGGAGCGTCCGACTTTACGAGATTACAAGTTGGCAAAGAGTGTGGCGAGGTACCTAAAAGGAGACCATAATTTGAAATCGCACATGAAAATGGATAATGGAAATCGTTTGCCGTTACGAATTGTCAGTTATACTGACGTATATTTTGCTGCGGATAGAGAGGACAGAAAGTCTGTCCGCGAATATGCTGTTTGTGAATGGAATAGTTGCATGATGGCACTGCAAATAGCAGGGTACCGTGGCTCTATCAACTGCAGAAGCGAAGTTTGTCGTTGCCACAGCAGGAGTAAAGGAAGCTCTCGGTCTATGAATTGTTTACAGAGATTGGAATCAAGTCAAAGGTGCCGGTAATTTTGAAGATTGACAACCAAGCCGCGATCAAGCAGCTGCAGAACGAGGCAAGTGCGGCTGCAGCAAAGCATAAGGATGTCAAGCTAAAGTTCTTAAAGGAATTAACGAAAAGGGTGTGGTCAAACCAGAGCATCTGGCTACTGGTGACATGATTGCAGACCTTTTAACGAAGACATTGGCTGCACCACCAATTTTGGAAATATGAGAAAAATTGGATTGAATTGATTGATGCATTACGGTTACAACTATGATGTCCTAACGCGCCCGAGTTTTTACACGTTTTTTTAGATTGAAAAGGTTTCGTGAAGATAACGTTTGTGGTTTACTGTGGAAGATCGTGCTTTTATCGTGGTTTTCGTGGTTTCTCGTTTCTCTAGTTTTATTGGCTGGCCTGATCGGACGAAGTTTCCCGGTCAGTGCCTTTATATACTTTAACTAAGTATCGACACTAACTCGTTCTCCGCAGAAGGTTCCCACCCGAGAACACCCCCGCCTCCAGAAGGTCATCTCCTCCGACCGGATTCGAATCACCCTTCTTATCTAAGAGTCCACCTGAGTGAGTGTTACCACCGAAGATCAATGGGTGCACATGGTGAGATGAAGTTAAATATGGATTCTATCGTCAATGACGACCGGTCACAAGACCAGGAGGATTGGATCAGTTATCATAATAATGATTCATCCGATCCTGATGCCGATCAGGATCAACGGAGTACCCCCTCCGATAGTTGGTCGTCCGGGCTAGTGGGTATCCGAATTCGACCCAAAACCTCTGTTCTGGATTTGGAAATCGGCTCCAGCACAATTGTGCGCATGTCCGGATTACTTGGTGACTCAAAATATCACCGTGATTCCTTTGAAGAAGAAAAAGATGTGCAAATCAATGTGGAAGAAATTTTTTCAGGTGCATTGGAGGAAGCCTCCGATGCTAAATTTAAAGGAAGCGATGGTCAACCTGGTCCGGTTGAGTTCCAGGTCAAACGTAAAGATGAAACAATTCCCCACAAGGCTCCGAACGGAGCCGATCCGGGTTATAGTAAAATTCACTATAATCCGCGAAAGGATCGGGGTGCTGTCCTCGATCCTATGCATAAAACAATCGAAAAGAGAAAAAAGACATGGGGGCGAATCGATATGATCCACCTAAAAATATGTGAAACCTAAACCAAAGATGTTCGAAGAAGATGAAGGGAAGAGAAGACCGAACCGGCTGAAAAAAAAAACACGGTTCAGGATGTAGAACGCTACAACCGCGTGATGAAAATCATCAAACCCAAGATCATCCGGAAGCTAGAAGGTCGAGCGACTAGGCCGGTTATCACAGGTAGCCAACTCGACCTGATCAGAAATCTCCTTGTCCAGATCGACGAAGTTGATTTCACTACTGGTGCGTTCGTCGCGAATATGCTGTATAATCTAGACCAAGGACGATCCGAGAAGCTATGATAACAGTGTACGATCACCTCGCCTCGTTGCTCGGGGCGAACCCCGTGGTCCGGTCGCCGCCGGCTGATCCTTCACACCGATCACAGTTGGTTGAATATCCTATGGATATTGAATCAATATATCAATCATCATCACGGTCCGGAGCGGATTCTACTGATTCCTCGGTTGGAGTGACGCGTATGACATTGGTCCCGAAAAGAACAAACGAACTGACTCCAAGATCGAGTCGCAGAACAGGAAAAGGAAATTTGAACCGGGTCGAGTCAAGTCAGACGACAGTTTTGAAGATGCTCAAAAAATCGCACAAAACAACCCGACTCTCAATAATAACCCTACCGACAAACCGGAAGTTCCAGAACAAATGTGAACCATGCTTACGACTATGATGAACCGTTTCGTGGGAGAATAATACGAGTTTCCTCAGTATACACCTGGACAAGCGTAAGAATGGCAATCGATACCAAACATAAACCAATCGACAAATAAACCAGTTAAGAAACCTAGAGATGTGGATATGGAATCAGCTGGAATTGTCCGATCGATATGCCAAAACAGTCATCCAGACCGACTCCATAAATCACCCCCACGTAGTGATGTGGATATGGAATCCGATGGGAAGGTCAGTCGACCTTTTGATCCGGACGATTTGGATATGTAGATGCCTCGTAAGGCAAATATGGCCTCGTCGCAAGCATTTGATAGTGATTTTGGGACGATCACTTGAGTCCGGATGTCGGCGATCTCTGAATTAAAAGATTTTACTGGCACAGATGTGGATGACGATCAGGCGAGAGCCTGGCTGAGTCGGACCCAATCAGCCTTTTTGAGGGATAAAACACCGGAAGGTGAAAGATGTTTGATTTTCGCTAAACTGATGAAGGGCCCGGCCAAGAACTTGCTAAAGCAGTTAAACCGAGAAGTACGCTTGAAGTGGTCTCATCTGTGTGAAGAATTAGAGGAGCAATATTGCAACACAGGGGTGTCTGTCGCGAGACAGTATTACCATATAAGGAAAAGATCCGATGAAACACCGATAAAATACTTACACCGGTTAAATGTTGCTGGTCTGCGAGCTAAAATGCCGATTAAGGATCCACGACACGCGAATATGGCTCGCAAACATGTGGAAAACTTTATCGACACTTTGTACAACCGTGATTTGGCCGATCAGCTAGCTCTACTTCGTATGAGTAACGCGGAAGAATTGAAACTAACCCTTAGGACGTTGAAGCGAGCCAAAAGTCGAGAACCCAAGGTCGAGATAGTATCTATACGATATCGATCGAAACCACACCAAGACCAGGTCAAGACCCCAGCGACTCCACCGACAAGAGCGATCCGGATGATTGCGAAGGAATCGGACACTTCCAGATCGGAAGAAGAAAGTGGTGGTCAAGTTTAGGCTCTGACGAGGAGCAATATCGCCATATCTTTACGACGGAACCGGTACTACGCCCGAGATCATCGATTAAGTGTGTTGATAGACAAACGTTCTGTGGAATCCAGTCTGGTCAGGATCGGCCTCGCAAGAAATGCGTACACTGTGGGTCGACTAAGCATGGAGATCGTGATTGTTGGGAGCGAATTACGTGCGGAAATGTTATTTTAAAGGTCACCCTTCCGATCATTGTTTTTTCGTGTGCACGACTAGTGGGAAGATTCACGACGCCGGTTCTCGCCTGATTGAAGAGTTTTTCAATTAGATGCGCAAGTGGTATGTGTCTGACCAAACATGCCGGCATGCTTCCATCGGATGTCGAGAAAATTTTAAGCTAGATCGGTCACCAGGTTGAAATCTGGTTCGAGCCGAGTGGTCTACGCCCATCATTTATGTATTCGTTGGTAGAATAAATTTGTTTGAGGAAAAGGCGATACCGACAATACATGTTCTATTTCAAATTGTGCCGATCGGTGTCCGATCCATAGTCTTAGAGTGGACGAATATTCCCGTTCGGACGTTATTATGGAGTTGGACCTACTGCCTGACAAATCTCGAGGATATTGCAAGTATCACTCACCGGACAAGTGGTTTTAATAAGCAAAAGCTAATGGGAACATTAATAACGAAAAAACCACTATTCTATTTGACTCGGAGCGGAAGTCTCGGTCATCGACTCCGCCTTTGCTCGTAAGGTGGGATGTCGTTTAGACAGTACCCAGAGGCAAGAATGTGTTGGGATCGGTGAAAGTTCGTACATGACCGAAGGTTGATGTCGAAATCACCTTGGCCGGTTCCCAGGTATATTATTTCAACGCTTTGGTTGGCCGGTTAGTCGGTCAAGACGCGATACTGGGAATGGATTTCATGGTGCCAGCCGGTATACGGCTTAATCTGTCTCATGGAACCCTGACCCTCCCAGACGTGGTGTAAATACAGTTAACCGGTCGACGTCCATTATATGGTACTCATGTGCAGATGCTCAAAATGGGTCAGTATGAAAATATTGCTGTAGCCCGATCAGCTGATGTGATGATCCGGTCGGCATATTGGCAGCAGAAGTTGTGGTTAGCTTGTGGTGAACGATGGGTACCGACTTTTGTCAAAGGGATCGGCAGATCAAGCTCTATCTGGTTACCAACATATCGAATCAGCCACTGATTGTTCCTGAAGACGTGATCCTAGGGATGTGGTTATCTGGGGGAAAGTGCCTCGACAGATGGGTATGTCTCAGTGGGATCACGAAGATACATTGAATGGCAAAATGTGGCATATCAAGCCACCACGGACCTGATCAGTGATGAAGATTTGGTAGATGAAGACATCTGGCCTTTGATTGAGAAGCCGGAATATACAACTCCGACCAAGTTATTGATCAGAGGATCGTCGGTGAAAGCGACAGATGAAAGTCGGATCAAAAAAGGTCCACAGGTTTTGAGTGTTATAGGAGCTGGCTAACCAAGGGCAACAGACCCGGAGGTTAGTGCCGATCGAAAGATCACCGTTCTGCACGATGTGTTCACGGAAGGTGAACCAGAGCAGGATCAGATACGATCAGTCCTGGGAAGGCGATCATATATAGACGATATCTTTGTTACGGCAGCGTCATTAGATATTCATTGTGACAAGGTCGAACGCCTTATCGACACTGCGAGCGCTGGAATTTATCGATCAGCGTGGCCAACAGCTTCTGGGGTGAGCCAAGGTCGCTTTTTTCGGTCACAATGTGTCGATTTAGGACTTGGAAGCAAATCCGAAGGACTGGGTGCGCTCAGCAATCTTCCTTTTCCCCGATCACTAAAGGCTTTGCAGTGTTTTCTCGGATCCCTGAATTATTATAGCCGGTTTATCGATTTTTTTTTGATATATACTGCTAAATTATATGGATTGAAAAAAGTTGATTACCAGGGGCAACGAGAACATGAACAGTTGGAAAAGTCATTGAACGAGACCAGTCACGAAACTGAAATCAATGGACCGGATCTCAAAACCCGCTCTCTGATCAACCGAACCGTGTCTGGATCAGAGGGTCATATGGAACAAGCTATGGTAGCTTTCAGTATGTTGAAGGCGAAGATGTTTTCAACCCCGATATTGAAATATATTGATCCGGAAAAGATTCCCGTGGTGATTTTATATGCAAGCAAGTGGGCAATGTCAGCCGCATTGGTCCAAGATCACGATGAAGTGTATTGTCCGGTAACGTTCACAAGCCGGACGTTGAAACCGAATGAGGTTAACTAAGGCATGGTGGATACGGAAGTGTTAGCACTATTATGCATATTGGATGCCTGTTATTCTATGCTGGTGACCAGACCGATCAAAGTACTGCCCAGACGGTCTACCCTGGCTTGATTATTGTCTTCGAACGGTATTGACGGAAGACTGGGGCGATGTACAGCGCTATTATCTCAGTGGACCTTAGAAATCATCAAATGCACCAAGGGTGAAGACGAATTTCTTGGTACCCTAGCAGCCAGTATCACCCCCGGTCAGAAGTCGACGAGGCCCTAATCGAGGTCGCTCCTCGGAAGCAAACGCGAGAATCGATCATTATACCCCCATCGGTCGTCGGCTCGGATGAGGACCGGATCGTCAACGTTTCGACGGATTAACGAGCGCAAAGAAAGGTACAGGGGTGTATAGTGCTCTGTTGTGGAAATTAACGGAATGGACTATCATATCTGCTGGTTCAGATTATCTTCAGGGTATCACAGTCAATGAAGCCGAATACCGTGGTTTGCTGCTGGGTTTGGATCTCCTTCAAGAACAAAAGAAAGGAAGGGTAATCATATGTGGAGATTCAAATTTGGTGATCCGGCAGATCACCGTGGAAATCGACTGTAAAGCTCCGCGCCTGAAGTTATTGAATGATCGCGTTATAAAACTCTACGAGGATGGCCGAATCATGACCTCTTACACGTGAAACGCGACTGGAACAGGAGTGCGGACCACCTGGTCACAATGGCCATGTGTGATCAGACTGGATCGATGATTACCGATAATGCAGTGCTGGAGGAATTGGTCGAGATTAATAGATTACCCGAGCTGATTCCCTCGGAAGATAAAGGAAGATCAGCACAAATCTCGTTCAGGACGAGGTCACGGATCAGATCGACACCCAGCAAGCAGGCTTTTCGAGAAGGGTTGACAGAAGAAATAATGCAGAAACTGGGGATGAAACGATTCTAAATGCGGAAGAAGAAGAAAAGTTGATTTGAAAGCCTTCTTGAATGGATACCTGGATAAACGGAGCCAAAATAAAGCAAACAAATGTGTAAAAATCGCTTCCAGTTACAACATGGATGAAAACGGTATGCTGTTGTATTATTCTCAAGCTGATTAGGCTGACGCAGATCTTAACCGATCAGCGAAACAGGTGATTCCGGAGACCCTACAATCCGATATTTTACATCATTATCATGTCAGCTAAGAGGGCGGTCACCAGGGTGTTGGTCGGGCATACCACAGAGTTTGCAAGCCTTTTCACTGGAGAGGCCTATATCGAAGTATCCAAAAGTTTGTAGGAACGTGTACAGATTGCGATACCGGGAAGGGTTTGTCGACTACTCGAGTAGATCACCCAGGAATATCCAGGCGACCTACCCTTTTCAAGTGATAGCGATGTATCACATTCCTTCCTTGCCAAAATCGTTCAAATGCAATACAGAACTGCTGATATGGACTGATCTGTTCTCTGGATTTGTGATCGCTAAAACTGGATATACTCGAACAGCCCAACAAGTTTTCTGAAGTTATGAGAAATATTTTTTAGGCGGTTTGGTGCAAGTGAAGTGATAAACCACGATCGGGAACTGGGTTTTATGGCAGAAGTTTTTCGATCGTTTAATCAGATGCTTGGTCAGAAACAAAGTGCGACCATGGCCTACCGACCGCAAGCGAACGGTAAAGCCGAAGGGATGACAGACGCAAAACAGAGCTTTTAAAATGTATGTCGTTGATTCTGCGAACCAAGATTGGGATGAGTATGCAGAGAGACTGGTATTTGCGTTAAACTCTTCTTTCGATCGGATCAGGAGAGATACCCCCTTTTATTTGGTGTACGGTTGGAACCCCCGGTTTACCATCGAATTGGTGATTTCCGTCGGTTGTATCCGAGGTCGAGAACGCGAAGCCCGTCGATAGCGTATGGTACTTCAGCGCAATCACCAATATTCGCGGGAACAGGTCAATGAACGACTTCGGTGGGTGATCCAAGAAAGAGCTGATTGGAACAACGATCAGGCCGATCCACATAATATTGAACCGGGACCAAGGGTTGGTCTTCACTTGGAACCCGTGAAAGAAGGATATACCAGGAAGTTAGCACATATGTGGCACGGACCGTTCCGTGTTTCTGAATTGATCGGCGATCATGCCGCCCGGTTGATCGCCGCAGGCACTGATTACGGAGTATTCCCGATCGCCCATTTGTCAAAGCTGAAGCTGGTTTAGGAATATCCCGATCACCCAAAAACCAGGTTGTCACTCGAAGATCAGCCGAGGTTTGATTTATATAAGGCTTTTTTGCCTGAAGACTGTTGGGAAAGAGGGTTAGATTGAAATGAATTCGAAGTTGAGAAGATTTTGGATACCCGATATGCCAAAAGGACCCGATTCGGTCGAACCCATCGTGATTTCCTGGTCCAGAAAAGGTTATGATCATCCAGCTTGGGTGGACGAACGAAATCTCAATTATGGAGCTTTACTAAGAGAATTGGAACGCGATCGGGTGTGACGGGACTGATTCGAAGTAAACCAAACTCCCAAAGAAGGTAAACAGGAGTCACAATAGTCTGGGTGGACACATCTCTATAGATTAGCTAATGATAACAATCCGACTAAATCGAGATCAAATGAGTGAGCTGGTTCTGATTCGACGGACATATATATATATATATAATGCATCTCTATCTCCAAACGTTCCATTTCTTGGATCGTATGAACCTTCTCTTGGATCAACTGACCATGGTTACGATGGCGGCCCTCGATCAATTGCAGGTGGTCCACCATCTCAACCATTGATTTTTTCATAGTCTCGATGCGCTCCTCTGGAAAGAATAAAAGAATATATATACGTGTCATGGATGAGTCAGACTGAACGGGACATACTTTGATCACGGACGGTAATGGATAGAGAGTGAACCATAGACTGCAACGAAGCAACGGTGTCGGAGGGTTCCGCTGAGGTACGCAAAGCAGCAAGATCGGCGGACAACAGATCTCGCTCAGTTGTTAAGACCTGGATGCGGTCTTCCATCTTTGACCGGTCATGGTTTTGGTCGGCGTGAAGGGTGGTGAGCTTGACATGATCCACTTGTAAAACCGACAATCGCTTCACCAGGTCTGCAAAATCGCATTCCAAGCGGGCTATCGTGACTTGCTGATCAAATAATTCTGCACGAAGTGTCCGGTTGGTCTCGCAAAAAGAGGCCAGCTCGGGAATCGCACTCCGAAAGCCCAGCCGCAGTCGCTGGTTGAACCAGTCCCTTCCTCTAAGCGAACCAGTGTTCCAGATAACCCAAAAAACGTCTCGAAAGGGACTAGGTGGGAAAACTCAGGGGCGGACGGAAGGAAGCTAAAGTCATATGAAGCTGGTCGCGATAGTAGCGGTCGTAGTAGCCAAAGCCGGATAAGTTACGGTGGTTGAGAGGCTTGGACCAGACGAACTTGATCCTTGAGGCAAGACACTGTCTGGATAAGTAGTCGAAGAGGCAGGAAAGGAGGCTAAACCGATTCAGACATGACGGCCAAGTGGAGGATTTCATAGGGGCGGCTGCGGTGGAGTGATTCAATAAAATCAGGAATAAGTGGACCACACATGGCTGTTGATTGGTGGCTATGGGAACACCCATCAAGATGGGACCGTTGATTGATGGGACATGCTGACTCTGTTCAGGATAATATGTAGGTGATAACGGGTCATCGCAATGTGGAGAAAAATAAGATGATACCGTTATCACGTCCAGTCCCAGATACTAATGGACCAGCGAATATCACGATCGGATGTGGATACACAGGTACTGGATTGAGTTCATGTGAACATGCGAGACCAGATCGGCCGTGACAAACATGATGGTCAGCATTAGAGACGGTGTGGTATATCAGGAACGGCAGAACCTGGTCATTGGAATGGATCATGGATGATCCAAGTGTTTAAGGTTGATGAATATGGAAATCCCGGTTTGACCGGTCGAATAATTTGGCCCCGCCCTAGGATATGAAGACTAGGTATAGGACAAAGCATGGTATATGAAATGGCGAGCTGTAAGAGCCTTACCAAACTGAAATAAGCGATAAGGGTCGATAAATCCACCCTGAATCAGCATGAAAGAGATCAGATCGGGTCCAGCTCCAAGAGGAGTGTTAATTTGGTTTGATCCTTGCGGTCTAACATACAATGGATGTCGAAGAAAGGGTTGATCGAGCGGGCGATGTCGATGCTTTGGTGATCCTGAGGTTTTTCCAAGTGATTCGGAGCTGATTCGCTCTGATCGCTGTGCTGATCATGAACCAGTCTGATCAGCCCCGAATCAGTTTCGGAGTGTAGGAAGAGAAGGAGGTTCAGTCGAGATCGGGTTGGTATTAGACGAACAGTGTCTGAGAGACCGATCCCAAGCTGGTTCGATGCTGATTTCCCAGGAACCAGACTGGTTGAACATCGCCAGAGAGCATGATCGTGATCGGTCCAAACGTGGTACGGATCAGGTTGAAGATGTATTGAAGATTGGTTAATGGTGGTACTGGAACAATTTTGTGACGAAATGGGCAAGATTGAAGCATGAGGTGGGTCACATAAGTTGGTGTATGGTACCTTAAGTATTGGATATTGCATATATAATAACACGTTTTCATTTACCCCCTAGACAAAGAGTCGCTTCGCCACGTGTCGCGGTCATTGGGAGAACAGGGTTAACTAGGCTTCTAAAGCTCAACTTAATTCCCGGTTAAGACGCGCTAAAACGCATTTTGGCTTACCGGAAGTCTCCCGACGGTATTAGTTTAGGTTTTCAATTATTACCCCCTCATGAGCACGTGTTTTGAACACGTTTTATTAATTGGAAAGGTTTCGTGAAGAAAACGATTATGATTTACTGCGGAAGATCGTGTGTTTCGTGGTTATTCGTTATCTCTCCTTTTATTGGCTGGCCTGATTGGACGAAGTTTCCCGATCAGTCCCTTTAGATACTTTAACTAAGTATCGACACTAACACGTTCTCCGGTGAAGATTCCTACCCAAGAACACCCCCGTCTCGAGAAGGTCATCTCCTCCTACCTGATTCGAATCATCCTTCCCATCTAAGAGTCCACCTGAGTGAGTGTAACCACCGAAGATCAATGGGTACACAAGGTGAGATGAAGTTAATTTTTTTTTAAAATTATGGATTCTATCGTACATGACGACCGGTCACAAGACCAGGAGGATCGGATCAGTCATCATAGTGATGATACATCCGATCCCAAAGCCGATCAGAATCAACGGAGTACCCCCTCCGATAGTTGGCCGTCCGGCTAGTGGGAATTCGACTTCCCCCCAAAAAATTGTGTCCGTCTCACTATTATTTTACGCAGATACTAGTTCCAACAATAAACAATTAGTGTCGAGGACATAATTTTAGTAAAAAAGAATTAGTGTCCAATGATCAGAAAGAAGTGTGACGTTGGTAAAGCTCAGTGGTAGAGCGCTCGTTTTACAAACGAGTGGTTGGTAGTTCGATTCAATCCGTCAACATTGGTTCGAAATATGATGCGGATCATACCTGGGTTTCTTGACCACATTAAGCGCTGGCGCACAGAGCTGCTAACGCGACCGCCCACCGGTATTTATTTGTAAGCAGAATGACCGGGTGGACCCCACAATTGTCAAGGAGGATTGTCTTTCTCTTTGTTGAGGATCCAATCGAATGGCTCGTCGCTCGAGCTGAAATTGACGAAACACTCGCTTGTCCATCCATTCTTTCTTTTTGTTACGGTCACACATCATCTGGAACGCCGCGTATCGGGTACTTGGCGCTGTGATTTAGAATATTCATCAAGGGTGCCCACTAACACCCCTTGATATCCTGATGACCTTGGCCATGCCTTCTCCATCCGAAACGACCTCTGCATACTTGATAAACGTTTCACCAACGAATGTTTTGGTGTCGAAGCCGATCACAAATTGCGTTTCGTCCAAGTTCTCGGTTGTGTTCTCGGTTGTGTCTTCTGTTAAGTCAACGCATATATATCCACGCAGTAGACAACCGAGATTGATTAATGGGAAATAAGTCCCCCCAAAAAACGAAGGAGATTCGATCATCTGTGGTCTGTGTTCGCACCTTGATGCCATATTTCCATGAAGTATTGTATCCATGAATTAGCGATCATCTCAATGATTGATATGCCCTTGTTGTCGACGTTGTGCTTGTTGAGCTATCCTGTTCACTGCTCGCATATGTGAATGGCGAGCTAACGAAAAATGAGTGTGTCGAACTGGAGTCCGCATTTTTGGAGTCGTATAAATTACGGACAACAGATCTTGATACCCTCAAGACCCCAGATCATTCTGATGGCGGTGGCGCACGTATAGAGCCTTAACGCTGACTACCTTTCGTCCCACTAGTATGGCGTTAGACTCAGTGAGTGCTCCTCGCGGCAGATCGCCAAGCTTGTGGTGCTCTGCCAACCATCGTGTCACTTTTTTGCGATCAGAGTCTCGACCTGTCGCATTCCGAAGGACGACAGGAACCGCTCGACCACATCCTAAGCGAGGGCCGGCTTTCTGGGATTATGATGTTCTTGCATCCACATCACAAGCGCATAACGTTTTGGACAGTCACGACACCCTGTCGCTTGCGCTACTTGTTGAACACGACGACCACACGACCATTAGCCGCGGCCACGTCGACACTGGCCATCTCATCACCGTGGGGGTTAGTTTCGGTTCCTCGCGCGTTGATCTCGTTGCTGGCAAACAAAGCTTGACATGCCATCGTATGGAAGGCGGCAATTATTGGTGAACGTGATGCAATATTTAATGGTCGTTCGTGAGATACGCACTTCGGGTGTATAAACTTCCGGCTGAGTTCTTCCAGGCCGTCAGGGGTACAACACCACGTGTTCATACTCAACTGGCATACTGGACAGACGTGCACATTATTGATGGAATCGTCGCATCCCTCGCATGGAAAGAGGCGCTAATTTTCATACATTATCACCCCACAGGTGCTGTTCCCATGTAGTGCGGTTTAAAAGGCTAAAATACTAATTTTAGATGAACAGTAATTTTAGTAGCCGGGTGGACTTTATTAGTTTCATCGCCACTATTTTTACACATTCGCATTTTTTAGACACTAATTATCGTGAGCAGTGTACTGATATTGTGTAACCTAACTAAATTCAAAATCAAGGGTGCTCTTTACAGCATCTCCAGTAAGAATGCATCTAAACAAAGTTGTTCACTGCTTCGCGAAAAATAATGGAATCATCCCAACATTATTTATTTACCACATCTATCAAATCCAAGAAAATCACCGATTAACCATTGGGTGGGAGCCGCCATTTAACGTTAGCATATTCAAACTCTGGCGCACCACCGATATACAAACCGGGCCTCTACTAGTTCAAATAAATATTCAGTAAAACTATTTATCACCAGTTTGTACGACCACTTTTTACTGTGTTGCTGGTTTGCGATCAATGCTCCAACGACCCGTCAAGAATCTTGTGTTGCATCGCTACCTCCGTTGTCAGCTGGCTGACACACCTTCACTCGATAGCCTACATGTTAGAATCTGAAGACATGTTTCAGTGAAGGACTGAAAGCTAAACAAAAGAACATTGTTTTTATGTGTGATTTTCATGTAAAAATTGCGTAACTTGCACATAACGATATACTTTCGGTTTTTTACAATAAACATCACGTAGGACACATCGACCTTCAGCGAATTTCTAGTGGCCGGTACACACACCGGGCTGACAGTCACAAATACGCATATTCTCCTTCTTGGTTAATGGCATTATTCGAATTTTTCAAGCTCGTCACACGCATTAGGACACTAATCGGTTTTCAGTGAGCACATATAAGATCACGTGGAATTTAACTATCCAACCGATTATGCGCCCAAAATTTACGGGGCTCAATTTCAAAGTTTTATGTTTTTTACGAGGTTTAACAAAGTGTTTTCGATTAAATTTGGATGTTAGTGGATTTCCCCAGTACCAAAAGGTGACATTGGTTTGTTGTTCCGTTTCTTTCTCGCTTTTTTACGATGATGGATTAGGGAAAAATGGACGCCGCTTCTTTGCTTACGTATATGAAGCGCATAAAAAGAAAGACTGGTCCGATGGAAGAAAAAATGCAACAACATGCGGCGTTCATCGTATCATCCAAGTCGAACAAAGTTTCCGACAATGGAAGTGTCTTAACTTTGTTCGACTTGGGTAGAGAGTCAGGGTCCGTTTGTTAAGCCCCGACCTGGGTGTTTATACCTGATCAAAAGCATCTCCTACATGGAAATTGGGAAGGCGATCATGCCCAAGGTGCTGCAGGCTTGTTTGATCGACCTGAAGGAAAGCAATTGCGCATGGGTTGATCGAAGAAGAAACCAAATTAAACCATACAAAACTTTACGGGTGTGGAAATTTACCCCGGTCTCGGAGCAGGTTTAAGGCAACGGGCCTACCTGTTCGTAGGGGCAGTCGAAGTCACGTAATGTCATCTGGTTTCACCCGGACGGAGGGTCCCAAGGTGAAAAGATTGAGCAAACACTTTGAAGGTGCTGCGGCTAAATATTACCAAGCTAATATAACTACATGAGGCAGATTTCACAGGAGTTTTACTTTGTCTTGGATCAAATGTTTCATGCTTTCAAGGTTAATATTTCTCATCAACATGTTGCAAATTTATTTGCCGCTGTCAAGGATTCACAAAGGACGTGTACCCAGCCTTTTATTAAGCTAGTGGATTTGTCTCATGAGAGTGGTTGTCACGAAAAATGGATTGTCGAGTACATCGTGAAATAAGCTGCGCCTAGCCTTAATATGGGCCTAATGACCATGTATAATCTACAGCCTGAGGAGCATATGGAGCACGCGCAAGAACTTATTGCGTGGGCACGAGAACTGGATGATGACTCACAAAAGGCTTAAAAGACGACAAGAAGCCTGGTGAATTCGGTTGACGAACAAACAAAGCGGTCAGCGTCTATCAACTATTTGATTGGTTAATTTACCCAACCGGTTCAGCTTCCGTCCATCCGTTTAGTCAATATCACTGACTGTTTCAGCTTCCATCCACTATTCGATTGGTCTAAAATGTCACCGGGTCAGCATGACCAGTCGGATAGTGCTAGGATGACCTAGTGCTCAAGGGCCACTTTTTCAGCCTCTTTGCGAGTCCGCATGACTCCGAATTAGTTTCGATTTGCCCACTGACGGTCGAATTCCCTCATCAATTACCCGCAGTTCAAATCCATTATGCCTACCTAGGTTCTATCGTCATGATTCTTCATCTATCACAACGGAACATCTTGGACATCTAAATCCAGCTTGCCCACCCAGGCTCTATCGTCATAATTCTTCCACTGCACCAGGAAATCACTGTATGTCCGCCCGTATCGGGTATTTTGAACCGATCTGGCATCCAAAATCTTTTCTATTTAATATTCGCCTTGGTTTAGTTTTGGCCGATCTCGACTGTCTTCGGGTAGCACAGCTTCATCAAAATCAAACCTATGTTCACTTGATGCGAGACGAGGTTTCGAATCGATCCGGGAAATTCTTGACCAACTTCAACTTTGACACGTGCACTATTTGGAAAACATTGTAGTCGGTGCCGCTGAGATCGATTTTGCGGCGTGGTTCCTGACCAGCTCTGAAACCCTGAATGAATCATGCCCCATATGTAACAGCTTCCGGGTATATATTTCCTGGATTTGATCCAAATACTACGCCATAGAGCCTGGTTTTATCCCATATGAACAGATCTGGCAGTTGTTCAGGTCATTGTGGCACTGAAAGGCATCCCGGGGGCGTTCGTTGACCTGCTCGCAGGCGAGCACGAAACAGCGCTGCACTTTCATTCTAGATTTTTGATCGCGGCTTCTGGTACAGCAGCCCGGGATTGAGCTCTTCTTTGATCCTTGAAGTTATGGTTTTGGCCCTCGGTTCTGCAAAGTCCACCTCCATCTCCATCTGTTTACTGCCCGGCCGCACTTTATTTAGGTAATATGACTTATACCACTCCCCATGGCGGTCGATCCTCTTTAGGTCAGTGGCTCCTGGACCTTTAAACCTCCAAATTGGTCGTGAAAGGCACCTGTGCTGCTCCCTTAAAGCCAAGCGTCATACGGTTGATACCAACGATGTATCCGTCGAATTCACATCCGAAGGACCTGATTCGTACAAAGAGGAGCCATAATACCCCCCCCCGACCACCTTGCGTGGGAAAGCTGGTGATCGTAGGGTTGCTTTAGTGGTAGCCATCATCCTCTGAGGATCCGTGCGACCTACTAAAGGCACCAGGCGATCGTGTAATGCACTGGTTGCCTCCGTCAGCTTGTCCGCTTCCAGGTCTGAATACGGGTTCGGACCAAATATACCTGTATTAATGCCGGTCTGTGTGAGCTGGTCGAACAGCCCTCCAATAAAGGTCAAGTCACCACCGGAGGTGGTCGGGGAACAGACGGGTCCTTTAGGTCACCTATAATTTTTTGGTCTGGTAATCTTCAGGTCACCCTCTGTCCGCAAAAATTGATCCATCTCCCGCAGCTAATACATCCGTTCTCGATAAACTTCCATGACCGTATGCAATTGCACTTCCATCCTTTCCTATTCGTCGTCGAAGTTTGGACGATCATGGGCTGTCCTAACTTTGGCTGCCTTGGGAGATAGGTGACGCGGATCCGGGTCAGATAACTTTCCACTCCGGTCGTAGCCAACCTTCGTTCGTCCGCTTTCTAAATGTTTTCTTTCTTACATCCATAACGCACTCTTGTTTTTTCTCGGATCATGATCTTGATCATGGTCCTTTCTCGAACTATATTGATCTGGACTATAGCCCGAGCCTCCAGGGGAGTAATTTCTTCTTTAATTTTAACCTTCTACTCCCCAAATCCGAGTAGACCATCGCATCCTTCAATCTTCAGCAGCATTAGTAGCGAATGCCTTTTCCAATGCACCCGACACAACATCCTCAACAAATTTAACCGGTCTTGGTTTGTTGCCCACTAGGGACTCGTGGTGATATCTACGGTCACAAAGAGATCCAAGCACGCGCACCATTGTGGTTTAGTCGATCTTGGATTTTCTTTTCGAGGCTCGACGGGGAGATGACAGCCCTCAGGAGGGGTTACACCACTCATCTATGTAGTGATCCGGGTCAGCATGGGACTGACGCGACCGGTATCTACCATCACTATGGTTATGACGATTAAGAGGATCCATCTTTTCAAATCTCACCTTGTACCTGTCAGCACTGGCGGTTAAGCTTTCTAGGTGGACTCTTGGACGAAAGGTTTAAGATGTCCGGTTAAGGCAGCGGGAAGATGGTTGGGACTAGGGTTTCTCCTGGGCGGAAATCTTCACCGTCGAGCGTGCAGGTGTTATACTTGGTTTCAGTATAACACAACTACTGGACCAGGATTAAGCAATCGGCCAGCACAACCAAAGACAACAAGGGGGTTACTCCAACCTCTTGTGAAAGCGTAAACTTCAAAAATAACTCCCAACTTTTCCACAGTCAGTCAATGCTTCACCTTCCCTGCTCATACTATTATACCGTGTTCCCCACACGGCGACCGAGTGAGTGTACGAATTCCAATGACTCCCAAACATGTGACTTAGAGCAAGGGGGTGCCCTAACAGAGGGCGGAAATATCCAAAGCGTCAGCCGAGACAGAGAGCGAGCGTGTCTCGCACTAGTGATATGTGCGACGCCAGACCACAGCTCATCCTGGAGTCCTGATCGGCAGCCCTTACAGAGGTGTTGGACTCTATAACATCTAGGAAGGATTGACCAATATCATGCCATATATTGGGCTTCCTTCCAACAAGTGATTCTAAATTTTCAGCCAGAGCACCGACGGTCAGTCATGGAGACGAATCAAAATCCACTAGCCATATCCAGCAAACAATACCATAAGACTTTGTCTAAGTTCTCCAACAAATCATTAATGAGCGATATTGGGTAGATCATCAACTTAGTTTGTCGATTCAATAACCGATAATCAATGCACAACCGTATATCTTTCTTGTTAATAATCATTATGACCAAAGATCAGGGTGAGTTGGATAGCTGGACGATCTTTGTCACCAACGGTCTTTTGATGAGCTCGGACAATTTCACCGAATACTGGGGAGTGACTCGTCGATGCCGCTGATTAACTGGCTTAGCGTCTCCGACGTCGATATCACATACTGCCCCGTGAACAGCCGGGACCAGTGCCGAACAACAGATGTTTCCTTTTCCACATAATGTTCTTCAATCTACTGGCCTCTTCTGGAGTATTAACCTCTGGGTTGCCCACTTGCAACCCTGTATGGTGTCTTTCATGTTAATGTCGCCAACGAACTCTTGGAGGGAAGTTGTGTGATCCAGATCCCCAAAGCCAGGATACCATGTAGGGATTACCTTTTCCCTCGACCTTTTGGTTACCATATGCAGGTTGAAAGAAGTCCAAATCGCAATGGCATGTCTTGATTTCGTATATACAGATGGACCCATTTTTCAGCCAGTCGATTACGCCTCTGCTCTCGATTATTCTGGTAGGAGGTCAGCACGGGATCAACCTGTCAGGCGCTAGCCAAAATATACAAGAAATTGGGAGATTCTTAAATACCTTAGGCATGACACTTAACGAACTGGACTGGGGATATCTCTGCTCTTTTTACACCTTTTGAGCTCTTCTTGTGGAACAAGATGGCGTGTGATCTGCGAAATGTCCTACAGATATATCAGCAGCTCATAGACAATTCTTATATGGGCATTTAAGGGGTAGAGCAAAACGAGACCCTACCTTTGTCGGAGACGTGCTTACCGAAGTGACCCAAATCCCGACTGAAAACCCTAGGTTTGGGGCGGCAGTCTTATATCGATGATATTCTCGCGATAGTTACTTCGTGGGACTTGTTGAGCGAAAAGGTGGAGGGATTGTTGATTACGTGTGAAAAGTGGAAATTGTCGATTATTTTAGAGCTGTGAAACTTTTCTGGGGAAAGACCAGCGTGATATACTTAGGTCACTAAATTTCAATTTGCTGGACAAGAGGCCAACCCGTGCCATGTTATCGTTGGGCTATGGTGTGGATCACAGCATCTTCTTTCTTGTCGAATGCGTGCGCACGCTGGCATTACCGCCATTTGGTCAGTCGATTGCAGAATTTATGCGGTCTTTTATCAATCATCGTGAAGCCGGATGTGTCATCTTGACTCACTCCTATTTGCTGCTTGGATGTGCATTACCGCTTTGGCTTACGTCATCGTCCAGCAGACACTCTGATCTCTCCGTAAATGCTGGTTTACTTGCACTGAGCATCGGAGATGCGATAGGGGCCGTGGTGGGCTCAAATTTCGGTTAGCGCATTTTTTTGCAACAAGACCCTAGAAGGATCCGTGGCTTTTTTCATTTCGATGTTGCTTGGCACTTTGTTACTTTACGACTACCACAAGCGCTTTTTTGTAGATGGAGAGCATATTCAGGTACGATATCAAACAATTTGATTGGAGAACAAGTTTTATTAGTATTTATGCATTGCGTTTAACGTTATCACTAGATTATACTTTTGACAGCAGTGATCATTTGACTAGCGTACTTGAAGCTGCAACTGCGCAAATTGACAACTTGGTGCTTCTACTTTTCTTTTTTTTAATGTGCAATTTGGTGAGTTGTCATACATTCAGCCGGAACTGAAAATTCGTCGCGGATTTCGGGTTAGAAATTGCTTCCAAAATGTATAATTCCACAAAAGTAGAATTCCGACAAATAAAGAGAAACATTACATCTAAACAGCCTCATTCTACACTTTTCTTTGAATAACGTTACAGTAACAAGGCGGATTATGTATTTTTTGTTCTGTGACTTGAAATATTGGTTAAAGTCCAACATACCATTTTTTGACGATCGTTTCCAATCAAAACAACTATCTTTCTAGAAATATTCGACCGCAGTTTGCCTATGTAATTGCCACTTCTCATTGAAAACTTAGTCAACAAGGCCACGGACCGGGCCATGTCAAAAATACGACAGTTTGAAGTGCGATTCTTGATCGTTTTCTCAGCCATAAGCACAAGCTGGTCATTCAGAAAGTAATTGTAATGTGAACTCCTATTGTTTTGACCCGTAAAATACTGAGCATCGTAAAGCTGAAAGTGTTGAGTACAAGAATACGTTTGCGCATAATATATACACTATACTAGTACATTAGCTGTCGGTATAAAACCTCTATGTAGATAATATACTTTACCAATATACAATACTTTTTTATTTTGTTTTGTGACAGTGTGTCAATATCACGAGCTTTAACCACTTGTTGCAATTTTCGTGTTGGTTGCAAAAAACTCGTCCATTCCAGTACATGGGCCTTGTTAACCCTGTGCCCCCAATGACCGCGACACGTGGCGGGCTGACTCTTTGTTTAGGGGTCAAAGGGTAAATCAAAACCTGTTATTACATATGCAATATCTAATATCTAATGCACCATACACCTACTTATGTGACCCACCCCAGGTTTTTATCTTGCCCATCTCGTCACAAAGTTGTTCCAATACCACCATAAACCAATTTTCAATGCATCTTCAGCCTGATCCATACCATGTTTGGACCGATTCCGATCATGCTCTCCGGCGATCGTCAACCAACCTGATTCTTCAAGAATCAGCTTAGAACCAGCTCGGGATCGGTCTCTCAGGCATTGTTTGCCTAATTCAAACCCGATCTTGGCTGAAACTACTTCTCTCTCAACATCTGGTAGCTGATTCGGGGCTGATCAAAACCGGTTCGGGATTGGCACGGGAATCAGGGCGAATCAGCCCCGGATCACTTCGAAACACCTCAGAATCACCAAAACATCGACATCCTCCGCTCGATCAACACTATCTTTGACCTCCATTGTATGTTAAACCGCAAGGTTGAACACGAATCAGCACTCCACTTAGTGTTGGATCCGATCTGATCTTTTTATGCTGGTTCGGAGCAAGTTCGTTGCCCCTTGTTGCTTGTTCCAGTCGATAAGGCTCATACAGCTCGCCATTTCACGCGTCGTGTTCTGTCATGCACTTGATCTTCACATCATAAGGCGGGACCAAATTGTTCGACCGGTCAACCAGGATCTCACTATCTCAACAACTCAAAACACTTGGATCGTCCATGATCCACTCCGATGACCAGGTTTTACCGTGCCTGGAATATCAAACCGTCTCTAGTACTGCTCATCATATATATCTTGACCGTTTTCGTCTCGCACGAACACACGAACTCGATCCAGTATCTGGGTATTCACATCCGATCGTGATACTCGCTGGGTCATAAGTCTATGGGACAGGGCGTGACAACGGCATCATCTTATTTTTCCCCACGTCTTACGATAACCCGTTATCACTTATATACCATCCTGAATAGAACCAACATATCCCACCCATCAACGGTGTCATCTTGATGGGTGTTCCCACAGCCACCAATCCACAGCCGTGTGTGGACCACTTATTCCTGATTTTGTTGATTCTCTCTACCGCAGTAAAACTCACTCCGGTGGACTCCAGATGAGGAAAAATGTTACGAATCAGGTCGGAGGATGTGGCCTCCTTTAGACGGAGGTGTTCTCGGGTGGAAACCTTCACCGGAGGACAAATCAGGTGGGATATAATGCGTAAGTATCGCAAAAGGCCGGGTCGGGATAGTTCAACCGACTGGATTGACCAATACACGGGAAATAACCAAGAAACCATGAAAAAAACACGATATAACCACGATCTTCCACAGCAAAAAAAAAACAAACGTTATCGCCACAAAACCCTTTCAATTAATAAAACGTGTTCCAAACGCGTGGACGTGAGGGGTGCGGGTTGAAACCTTAAAAAATCCCGTCGGGGGATTTCGGTAAGCCAAAATGCGTCAATGCGTGTCTTAACCGGGAATTAGTTGAGATACAGGGGCCTAGTTAACCCTGTGCTCCCAATGACCGCGACACGTGGCGGAGCGACTCTTTGCTTAAGGGGTAAATTCAATCCTGTTATTATATTTGCAATATTTAATACCTAATGTACCGAACACCACTTTATGTGACCCACCTCACACTTTCGTCTTGACCATCCTGTCACAAAGTTGTCCCGGGATCACCGTAGTCCAATCTCCAAAGCTTTTTTAACGTGATCTGTGCCACTTTAGAACGATCTTCAGCCGATCCTGACCCTGTTCTCAGTTGATCTCCAACCTACCCGATCTTCAAATATCAGCTCAAAACCAGCTTAGGATCGGCTTGTTTGGGATGTTGTGCATCCGATTCAGCACTGAGCTTAACTAGATTCTTTTTTTAGCACCTAGAAGCTGATTCGGGACCGATCCAGACTGGTTCAGGATCGGGTCGATACCAGGTCGAACCAACTCCGAATCACCTAGAGATCACCTCGAACCACCTCGGAATCGACTAGAAATCGGCATTAATAACTTGGTCAAACCTGTCCCCAATCTCCAACATGCATTAAACTCACGAGGTCGGTTCGGAATCAGTATTCCTCTTGAAGTCGGTCTTGATACGATCCTTTAATGCCGAATCAGAGCCGGTCCGTTGATCTTCGTAACTCACTTTGGCTGATATATCCCATAGAGCTCACGATCTTATACATATGGTTCATTGATACGCTTGGTTTTCATGTCCTAAGACTGGTCCAATTCATTTAGTCGCTCAACCCACATCTCAAATCCACGTCACTCGAACCACTGGGATCGGCGATAGTCGGTTCTACTAATCATGTTCCATCTCATCCACTATACCAAACTATCCATAAACCTTCTCCATTACACGTATCCTAAACGGTCCGGCCTTAGAACCAACCCGGTCCGGCATTTGGATATTCGCGTTTGGACGTGATACTTGGTCGATCCATTGCTCTCTGGAACGAGGTGCGACAACGGCAACACCATGCTTTTCTCCGCCTTCTTACGATAGCCCGTTATCACTTACGCCATCCTAAGTTGAACCAGCCTGCCCACTCATTCACAGTTCTGTCTTGATGAGTGTTCTGACAACCACCACTCGGCATCGAATGTGGACCACTTATTCTGCTTCACTCCACCGTAGCCGCCCCTGATACTTACTGCAGCCGCGCAACGACTGGGGTTCGACTCACTCCATAACGATACTTCCCACTTGAAGATCATGTCCGATCCGGTTCTGTCTCCTAGTCCTTCTCACCCTTTTTCGTCTGGTCTCCCGGATGAGGCTTCGCCCCCAAGATCCGGCCCTAGATCATTCGATCTGTCCCCTTCGGTCACGTTGGCTCCCCCGATTTGACTTCCCCGACCACTACGGTCATAACCAGCTCTCGACCTCTATCGACGACCTTAACTTCCTTCCTTCCGCCCCTGCGTTTTAATACCTAGTCCCTTCCGAGTCGTTCCTTTTGTTTCTTTGAGCAACTGGCACTCATGGTGGAAGGGACTGGCTCGCTCTCGTTAGGTTCGGCGGACACCAGCCAAATGCGACTGGGTCTTCAGGACGCGATTCCCGAGCTGGACCTATTATGCGAGACAAACCGAGCGCTTCGTGCCGGATTGTTCAATCAGCAAGTTGCAATAGATCGCCTGAAATGTGAATATGCGGACCTGGTTCAGCGATTGGCGGACTTGCGAGTGAATTACGACCAGCACTGCGCCCTTCACGCTGATCAAAACCATGACCGACCAAAACAGGAAGACTGTGCCCGGGATCTAATGGCCGAGCGTGACAGTCAATCTGCTGACCTTGCTATGCTGCGGACTTCGGCCAAGCCGTTCGACACAGTCGCCTCGATGCGATCCATGGTTCGTGCCTTATCTGTCACCGTTCTCGATCAAGGTATGTTCTCGTTCAAGGTATGTTCTCGTCCATTTTTCCGATACATATGAAAAACTTCCTTCACTTTCTCATGATGAGCAAATCGAAAACTTAAAGAAATCAATGATTGAGATGGCGGACCACCTGCAACAGCTCGAAAACCATTATCACAATCACGACCAGCTGATTCAAGAGAGAGTTCTCACGATCCAGGGGGTGGACCGTTTGGAAGAGAAACTCGCCATATGGATGAGCACGTCGACTTTCTGATGAAGCAACTCTCCAATTATTCGTATTGGAGAGTTGCTCCATCAGGAAGTCGACCTGCTCATCGTATTGACCGTTCCAATATTCAGAAACGGTTTGGTGAGAATTAAAAAGTGGTAGACGATCGTCGGCAGGAATTAGCTCTCGATCAATTTAAATTTGTTTGAGACGTTGCAGTTGGACGAGCGTACTTGGATCTGTTGTCTCTCAAATCTGCAGAAGATCGCTCACCAGACGATCGACAAGTGGATACGCCGAAAGCTGATTCGGAATCATTCCAGCGCGCCCTACGTGAATTTCCCAAGTTGGTTGGTGCTCTTGGTCTCAAGACCAATCGACCGACCAGTATATCTTCTGAATCGGGCCAGTCTTCACCAACATTCTCCCCTGCTTCCCTTTCGTCGGCCGATATGGAATCCAGTCAGCCGACGGTCGATGAATCGGCAGCATCTCCACCCGCACTGCCTCGTTCCTTCCTGATTCCGCAACCAAGTCCAGCGCCGTCGGGTCCAGTAACGGAAAAACGAAAGATTAATTCCCAAAGTAAGCCGATTCCTGCAAAGCGTCCTCGCCTCTCCATTCCTGATTCCGATGATGATTTAACGGACCTGGACGAACAGACCCGGACCGCTATTACCAAGTCGCGGAGCACCGGTCGGAGGGTTTCGACAACAGACCAGTCAAACCTGCATCAAGCGATTGACCTACCGTCTTTGGACGACGACGAAACGGATGAACTGGAAGAAAAGCGACCGACCACTGCTACTTCAAGTGGTATTTCGTCAGCTGGTGACCATTCGGCTGGCCGACTACTTTACTGGTCTCTTTATCCCAGCTAAACGTTCGCCCGTGGAACAAGACGATTACAGTTACGATCCAAGCACGTTCATGGATCTGTACGTCATCTCGAAAACCAAATCGACGGCATCTCAGCTTGAGTCCCGTAAGCAATGGGGTGTTTGTCAAGTGTAGGATTTAACTCCGACGGTCCTGCAAACCAGGAAGACGATTGTTCCCCGTTGTTTCTCTCGCCCAGGCAAGTGCAATTTTCCTCCTAATTCACCGGCGTTTCTGCGGGACCAATCGAATTTAGGTTTGATCATGGCGAATGCTGTTCGGGTAATAATTGACTCGAAACCTTAGGAGGCTCTTTCGACTCCTATGCTTTGGTTTCACGCACTTGAGTCGTGTTTGGACCAATTCTGCAACGAACATGAACAAGCGATGAGGGATTTTTTACCCATCAACTTCCGATCTCAAAAGGTATGCGCAAGGACGATTGACTGGAACAGTAATTCCATGCCCGCAAACGTCGCCGTAGCAAAGCTGGTGTCGCTTGGGCGAGATTTGTGATTTCGTGGTGGATGGTATACAGATACACAAATTTGACATGGATGTTTTCCTGCTTCCACCAGTGTTGCACCTGCCTGTTATCCGGGTAAAAGCAATAGCGACATCGCCGTATGCAGAAGATTGGTACCCCGGGTATGGACATCCGACCCCGATCGGCTCACTGCAGGACGCCTTCCCCATAGTTGACTACCAAGATCCCTGGCGAAACCAGTATCGCCAGAATCCTATGGATCATCCGGAGCTTACTATTTCTCGTCTGTATACGAAGTATAGTCCATAATTATCGCAAAAATTATTTTCATCTCATTTTTTTATCCATTATTATATTGCGATATCTATTTGCTTAGCTTTCTCGTATTTCCATATTCGTGATCATATCTCCAGGTTCCCGATCTTGTCTTCATTCTGTCCATTTGGTTGTTCCACATGCATGTAAATGTGATTATCATGAAATATATATGTTTAGCGACTCCGAAACAGCTAGTTTTAACTAATTGCGACTAAGTCAGATCGGCTTCGTTAGCTGATCCGTGGTTATATGTCGATCTAGACTATTGGGATTCCTGGTTGCCTTCTTCATGATTTGCATAACTTCGAATCTGTTCCGTCTCACCCGATCACGCTCAACCTCTCACACTAAAGCTCCACAGTTAAGATCTCGTTTATTCACCCAAGGCGGATCGTCAAATTCCACTGGACCAGGAAATCTCGATGGGTTCGACTAAATCGGGTCCTTTTGCTCGATCGGGTATCAAGAATCTTCTCAACTTCGAATTCATACTGATCCAACGCTCTTTCTCAACTGTCGTCTGGTAAAATACCCTCGTCGAAATCAAACCTTGGCTGATCTTTGATAGATAACCTGATTTCGGACGATCAGGAAAATCCCTGACCAGCTTCAGTTTCGACAAATGAACGATCGAGAAAACTCCATAATCGGTGCCTGTGGTGTTCAACCGGGCGGCACGATCGCCGATCAGCTCGAAAACACGGAACGGTCCATGCCACATGTGCGCTAGTTTCCTGGTATATCATTCTTTTACCCGATCTTGGTAAAGCCAGACCCATGATCCCGGTTCAATATTATGTGGATCGGCCTGATCGTTATTCCGGTCAGCCCTTTCTTTGATCTTTCGCTGGAGTCGTCTATTGACTTACTCTCGTGCGGGTTGATAGTAGTGTTGGAGTTCCATACGCAACCGACGGGCCTCGAAGTCACGACATCTGGTACATCCGACGGGAATCGTCGATTTAATAGTTGATCGTAGGCCCCAACAATAAGCCAAATAAAAGGGGATATCTCCCTTGATCCCATTGAAAGAAAAATTAAACGCTAATACCAGTCACTCTGCATATTCATCCCAATCTTGTTTGGCGGAATCAGCGACATACATATTAATAGCTGTGGTTAGCGTCTCTACCATCCCTTCGGCTTTATTGTTCGCTTGCGGCTGGTAGGCCATGGTCGCACTTTGTCTCTGACCAAGCATCTGATTAAACGATCAGAAAACTTTGGCCATAAAACCTGGTTCCCGATCGTACCTGATTACTTCCCTTGCACCAAATCGCCTGAAAACACATTCCTCATAACAGCGGGCAACCTGTTGGACTATTCGAGTAGATCCAGCTTTAGCGATCACCAGGCCGGTAAATAAATTGGTCAAGATCAGCAGTTCAGTATTGCCTTGGAACGATATCGGCAAGGAAGGAATGCGATCCATCGCTATCACTTGAAAAGGGTAGGTCGCCTGGATATTCTCGGGCGATCTACCTCGGGTAGTCGGCATACCCTTCCCGGTTTTGCAATCCATACAAGTGCCAACAAACTTATGCACACTCCGATACAGACCTTTCCAGAGGAAGTGTTTACGGATTCTGTGGTACGTCCGGCCAACACCTGTATAGCCTCGAAACCGACATGATAGTGGTGCATAATATCGGCTTGCAAAGTCTTCGGAATCGACAAATTCGCTGATAGATCGAGATCCACATCAGCTCGATTAACATGAGAATAATAGAACAGCAAGTTGTTTTCATCCGTATCATAGTTGGAAGCAATCTTGACACAATTCTTCGCTTCATTTTGGCTCAACTTCTCCAGACCATCTCTTAAGAAGGCTTTTAAATCCATAATCCACTTTTTTCATCTTGAGCTTTAAGGGTCATTTCGATCCGAAGCTTCTGAACATTTGTTTTCGTCAATCTTTCTTGAAAACTGGTCTGCGAGGTGCCGATCTGGTTCGCGATCTAGTCCTGATCGATACTTGTACCAAATTTCCGAGCGAATCAGATCGGATAACCGGTTGATTTCGGTCGGTTTATCCAACATTACATTGTCTGTGATCACTGGTCCAGTCTGATCACGCATGGCTTTGGTGGCAAGATGATCCGCACCCCTGTTCCAGTCGCGTTTCACGTGCAAGAGGTCAAGATTTGTCCATCCTCGTCGGATTCCCATAACATGATCATTCAGCAACTTCAGGCGCGGCGCTTCACAGTCGATCTCCCCGGTGGTTTGCCAAATCACCAAATTTGAGTCTCCACAATGATTATCCTTCCTTTCTTTTTTCTTTTGAGGAGATCTAAACCCAACAACAAACCACGGTACTCAGCTTCGTTGACTATAATACCCGGAGTGTAGTCTGAGCCTGCACATATGAAGCTCCACCCCGGTAATATCCACAACAGAGCACTATACACCCCGGCATCTTTTTTTACGCTCGCTGATCCGTCAAAATTTATGACGATACGATCCTGATCCGAATCGACGGCCAGTGTTATTACGATGATCGATGATCGATTCTCGTGGTTGCTTCCGAGGAGCTACCTCGATCAGGGCTTCGTCGACTTCTGGCCGGGGGGGGGGGGTTATATTGGGTGCTAAGGTACCGATAATTTCTTCTTCAACCTTGATACATTTGATGATTTGTCCATTGCGAAAATAACGCTGCCCATCGCCCCAGGCTTCTGCTAGTTCCAGCCGAAGACAATAACCAGCTAGGGTGGACCGTCTAGACAGTACCTTACTCGGTCTGGTCACCAGCATAGAATAACCGACATCTAGTATGCGTAGCAATGCCAGTACTTCTTTATCCACCATACCATAGTTAATCTCATTCGGTTTCAACGTCCGGCTCGTGAACGTTACTGGGCAATACACTTCATCGTGCTCTTTGTGTTAGTGCAACCGATATTGCCCATTTACTCAAATTACCACAGGAATCTTCTCCGGATCGAAATGATTTAGAATTGGGGTCGATAGCATCTTCGCCTTCAGCATAATGAATACATCCATAGCTCGATGACCTTCCGATCTGGACATGGTTCAGTAGGTTAGGAACCGGTCATGCATTTTGATTCATTCACTCACTCCAGCTTCATGGCTGGCTTCAGTCGGTGATTTTTTCAGTCGATCAAGTCCTCGTAGCCTGGGGTAGTCCACTAATTTCAATTCATATAATATAGCCGCATATATCAATAATCCGGCTATAATAATTCAGGGATCTGAGGAAAGACTGAATGGCACTTAGGGATATGGGAAAAGAAAGGCTATTGAGTGCACCCGAATCCTTCGGATTCGCCTCTAAACCCTGGATCAATACAATATGACCGTGATAAGCGACCTTGGGCTGACCCCAGAAGCTCTTGGCAGCTAAAGAAAATAGTGTCCAGAATCTCTCGTACATTTTAGTTCAACCTTATTTAACCATCCATTGATCGATAGATTACAGCGTTCGCAGGTGCCAAGGAATCGTTCGACCTTGTTGCATAAAAACGCCATGATGTTGTCGTGACACAGATATCATCAATGTATGATCGCCTTCCCAAAACCGACGGTTACTTGTCCTGATCCGGTTTATCTTCCCACAACGTGAATTTGGTGATTTTTCGCTTGGCACTGATCTGGAAGTATCCGTAGAGAGCATTTCAATCAACCTCTGATAGATCTGCGGGGCGTTTATCAATTCGAACGGCATCCGATTCCTTTCGAATAGGCCGAAAGGTGTTACAAAAGCTGATATCTCACGAGCACGATCAGCCATCGAAACCACCTAGAAACCACCAGCTATGCCCAGATCAGAAAACCATTAGAGTTTTTTTTTAAATCAAGTAAATCATTTATCAAGGGCATTGGATAAACCATCAACTTCGTGAGGTGTTTCACCATCCTATAATCGATACGGAGTCGAATATCAACTCCGTTCTTATTGATCACGAGTCACAATCGGTTTATGTCCACTGCGATGTTGAAGGACGGATGATTTTTGGTCCCCAACAGGCCTTTGATCAGGTCGGATAAATTTTCCCGATATTGTGGTGCGACCTTACGACAACGTTGGGCAATCGGTCTAGCATTCCCACATCAATATCACAAACAGCTCCTTAGGCAGCTGGAGGTAGAGCATTACCCTTTCCGATCAGTGAAAAAATACCGCCTTTTCCAGATGATTTTTTAGATGGTCGATCTGTTCGGGAGTGTTTACTTCCGGATCAACGACTTGTAGATCTTCCAGGGTGACCTCAGGTATGTTGGGTGCAGAACCGCCATCTATTTTTTCTATGTCTTCAATGTATTGATATCACCACCTTCGTGTATACATACTTGTTCATCCACCGGGTCGATTCCTTCCGGTTTGGTATCAGCCTGGATCGCCCCTAGCAAATCGTCTGTTTAGTGATTTTCTTTGGGTTTCACTTCATCTTCAGCAACTACGACAGATTCACGTTCCGTTTTCTCCACCAAAACGGGGTTCTCACTAATTTCGTTGTATCAGGGTCGTTTTTAGTCGGATCATCATTATTTCCATCCTTCGGGTCAATGGTAATAGGTGATCCTGTTCCAGTAACATTGAAAATCTGCGGCCCTTTTCTGACGCCACTTTCAGCCGTCGTCTTCACCGACGATCCGCTGATCAGTAACTTGGTCGAAAATGAAAACTCCGGGTTTTCAACTAAAGGTGGGATATCTTCATCTACCAAATCTTCAATACTGATCAGGTCCGTGGTGGCTTGATATGCCGGATTTCGCCATTCAATGTATCTTCGTGATCTCACGGACACATACCCATCTGTCGAGGCACTTTCCCCCAGATAACCACATCCCTAGGACCACGTCTTCAGGAACAATCAGTGGCTGATTCGATATGTTGGTAACCCAGATAGAGCTTGATCTGCCGATCCCTTTGACAAAAGTCGGTACCCATCGTTCACCACAGGCTAACCACAGCTTCTGCTGCCAATATGCCGACCGGATCATCACATCAGCTGATCGGGCTACAGCAATATTTTCATACTGACCCATTTTGAGCATCTGCACATGAGTACCATATAATGGCCGTCGGCCGGTTAACTGTATTTGCACCTTGTCTGTGAGGGTCAGGGTTCCATGAGACAGATTAAGCCGTATCTGGCTGGCACCATGAAATTCGTTCCCAGTATCGCGTCTTGATCGACCAACCGGCCACCCCAAGCATATAAAAAAAAGACCAGGGAACCGGCCAAGGTGATTTCGACATCAACCTTCGGTCATGTACTAACTTTCACCGATCCCAACACATACTTACCTCTGGGTATTATCTATACGGCATCCCACCTTACTAGCAAAGGCGGAGTCGATAATCGAGACTTCTGCCCCAGAGTCAAATAGAATAGTGGCCTTTTTATTGTTGATTTTCTCATTAGATTTTGCTTGCTTAAACCACTTGTCGTTATAGTGATACTTCCAATATTCTCGAGATTCACCAGGCAGTAAATCTAACGCCATGATCACACTCGATCGGAAATATTAGTCCACTCTGAGACTATGAATCGGACACCGATCGGCACAATTTGAAATTGAACATGTATTGTCGGTTATCTCGTTTTCCTCAAACTTATTTCTGCTACCGACGTATGCATCAATGCTAACGTAGATCAATCGGCTCGAACCGGATTCCAACCTGGCGAGTGCTTTAGTTTAACATTTTCTCGACATCCGGTGGAAGCATGGCGACATGTTCGGTCGACACGTATCACTTGCGCATCTAATTGAAAAACTCTTCAATCAGGCAAGAACCGATGTCGTGAATCTTCCCACTAGTCGTGCACACGAAAAAACAATGATCAGAAGGGTGACCTTTAAAATAACATTTCCCGCACGTATTTCGCTCCCAACAATCACGATCGTCGTGCTTAGTCGACCCACAATGCACACATTTCTTGTGAGTTCGGTCCGAATCGGGATATTTTTCGTCCATCAACGCCGTTCGTCGATGATCACGGACGGAGTACCGGCTCCGTCGTGAAGATATGACCATATTGTTCTTCATCTGAGCCTAAGCCTGACCGGCCACTTTCTTTTCCTGAACTGGAACTATCCGATTCTTCGCAATCATCCAGATTGCTCTTGCTGGACGGGTCGCTGGCGTCTTGACCTGGTCCGGAGGTGATTTCGATCGATATCGATTCGATCCTATCTCGACCTTGGGCTCTCGGCTTTTTTCTCGTTGTAACGTTCTCAAGGTCCGTTCCATTTCCTTATTGTTACTTACGCGAAACAGGGTTAGTTGGCCAGCCAGATCACGGTTGTTCAGAGTGCCGATAAAGTGTTCGACGTGTTCGCGAGCCATATTCGCATGTCGTGGATCTTTGGGCGGCACCTTTGCCCTCAAACTAGTAACATTCAACCGATGTAAATATTCGATCGGTGTTTAATCAGATCTTTTCTTCATATAGAAATATTGTCTCGCGACGGATACCCTTGAGTTGCAATATTACTTCCCAAATTCTTCACACAGTTGAAGCCACTTTAAACGTACTTCTCGGCTTAACTGCTTGAGCCAATTTTTGGCCGGACCTTTCATCAGATCACCAAAAATCAAACATCTTTCACCTCCCGGTGTTCTATCACTCAAAAAGGCTGATTGGTTCAACTCAGCCAGGATCTCGCCTGATCATAATCCACATCTTTGCCGGTAAAATATTTTAATTCAAAGATTGCCGACATCTGGACTCGAGTGTTTGTTCCATAATCACTATCAAATGCTTGCGCCGAAACCATATTTGCCTTACGAGGCATCTCCATACCCAAATCGTCCGGATCAAAGTGTCAACTGATTTCCCCGTTTGATTCCATATCCACGTCACTAAGTGGGGGGGATTCGTTGAATCGACCCTATGACTGGTTTGGCATATTGATCGGACAATCCCGGCTGATCGAACTGGTTACATTTTTACATCAACAGGTTTTGAACTGGTTTAGGCGTTGGTTGATTCATGTTTGGCCTTGGTTGCCATGGTTGACCCTGTCCAGGTACGTACTGGGGTAATCTATGTTGTTCTCTCACGAACCGGTTCATCGTAGACGTAGAAATGGTTCTCATTTGCTCCGGAGCTTTAGGTAAGCCCGTGAGATTATTGTCGGGTTATTTTGTGCAGTTTCTTAAGTATCTTCGAAACTGTCTTCTGACCCGACTCGACCCGGTTCAGGTTTTCTGTTCTGCGACTCGGTTTTGGGGCCGGTCTGCTTCATACGAGTCACTCCGACCGAGGAATCGGTAGAACCCGCTTCGGACCGGGACTATGTTTGACAAATCTATTCGATATCCAAAGGATATTCAACCAACTGTGATCGGTCTGAAGGATCAACCGGCGGTGACTGGGCCACGGGATTCTCCCCGAGCAACAAAGCCAGGTGATCGTACAGCGTTATTAAAGCTTCTCTGAACTTTCCTAGGTCAAGATATTCGCGTCGAACGCGCCAGTACTGAAACCAAGATCATCGATCTGGACCAGAAGATTTCTGATCAGATCGAGTTTGCTACCCGTAATAACCGGCCTAGTCGCTTGACATTCTATCTTCCCAATGATCTTAGACGTGATGATTTTCATCACCCGGTGTTAGCTTGGAATTTATGAATTTCCCGAAGGTAAAACAAGCGTTCTACATCTTGAACCGTGTTTTTTTCGGCTTGCTCGGTTCTCTTCATCTTCTTCGAACATCTTCGGTTTAGGTCTCACATTTTTTAGGTGGATCATATCAATCCGCCCCCATATCTTTTTTCTCTTTTTCAATTTTCTTTTTATGCATAGGATCGAGGTCAGCATCCCAATCCTTTTCCGGATTGTAGTTAGTTTTACTATACCAGGATCTGCTCTGGTAGGAGCTTTGTGGGGAGTTGTTTCATCTTTAACTTCGCCCTGAAACTTCACCAGAACAGGTAGACCATCGCTTCCTTTAAATTTGGACAGCATTGGAGGCGATACGCTTCCTCCAATGCACCCGAAAAAGTATCCTCCACTTTGATCTTTACATCTTTCTAATCTTCAGAGAAATCACGATGATATCCAGAGTCACCAAGTGATCCGAGCACGCGCACCATTGTAGTGGATCCAATTTCCAAATCCATGACCGAAGATTTTTTTGGGGGGTTCCCACTTCCCCGGACGACCAACTATCGGAGGGGCTACTCCGTTGTTCCTGATCGGCGTCGGGATCGGATGAATCATCACTATGATGACTGATCCGATCCTCTTGGTCTTCTGATCGGTTGTCATGTATGATAGAATCCATGTTAAGCTTCATCTCACCTTGGCTACCCATTGATCTTCGGTGGTTACACTCACTCAGGTGGACTCTAGATGAGAAGGATGGTACGATACAGGTCGAAGGATGTGGCCTCCTTTAGACGGAGCTGTTCTGGGGTGGAAACCTTCGCCGGAGGACAAATCAGGGGGGATATAATGTGTAAGTATCGCAAACGGCCGGGTCGGGATAGTTCAACCGACTGGATTGACCAATACACGGGAAATAACCAAGAAACCATGAAAAAAACACGATATAACCACGATCTCCCACAGATAAAAAAACACACACACAAAACGTTATCGACACAAAACCCTTTCAATTAATAAAACGTGTTCCAAACACGTGGACGTGAGGGGTGCTGGTTGAAACCTTAAAAAATCCCGTCGGGGGATTTCGGTAAGCCAAAATACGTCAATGCGTGTCTTAACCGGGAATTAGTTGAGATACAGGGGTCTAGTTAATCCTGTGCTCCCAATGACCGCGACACGTGGCGGAGCGACTCTTTGCTTAAGGGGTAGATTCAAACCTGTTATTATATTTGCAATATTTAATACCTAATGTACCGAACACCACTTTATGTGACCCACCTCATACTTTCGTCTTGACCATCTTGTCCCAAAGTTGTCCCGGAACCACCGTAGTCCAATCTCCAAAACGTTTTTAACGTGATCTGTGCCCTTTTAGAACGATCTGCAGCCGATCCTGACCCTGTTCTCAGTTGATCTCCAACCAACCCGATCTTCAAATATCAGCTCAAAACCAGCTTAGGATCGGCTTGTTCGGGATGTTGTGCATCCGATTCAGCACTGAGCTTAACTAGATTCTTTTTTTAGCACCTAGAAGCTGATTCGGGACCGATCCAGACTGGTTCAGGATCGGGTCGATACCAGGTCGAACCAACTCCGAATCACCTTGAGATCACCTCGAACCACCTCGGAATCGACTAGAAATCGGCATTAATAACTTGGTCAAACCTGTCCCCAATCTCAACATGCATTAAACTCACGAGGTCGGTTCGGAATCAGTATTCCTCTTGAAGTCGGTCTTGATACGATCCTTTAATGCCGAATCAGAGCCGGTCCGTTGATCTTCGTAACTCACTTTGGCTGATATATCCCATAGAGCTCACGATCTTATACATATGGTTCATTGATACGCTTGGTCTTCATGTCCTTAGGCTGGTCCAATTCATTTAGTCGCTCAACCCACATCTCAAATCCACGTCACTCGAACCACTGGGATCGGCGATAGTCGGTTCTACTAATCATGTTCCATCTCATCCACTATACCAAACTATCCATAAACCTTCTCCATTACACGTATCCTAAACGGTCCGGCCTTAGAACCAACCCGGTCCGGCATTTGGATATTCGCGTTTGGACGTGATACTTGGTCGATCCATTGTTCTCTGGAACGAGGTGCGACAACGGCAACACCATGCTTTTCTCCGCCTTCTTACGATAGCCCGTTATCACTTACGCCATCCTAAGTTGAACCAGCCTGCCCACTCATTCACAGTTCTGTCTTGATGGGTGTTCTGACAACCACCACTCGGCATCGAATGTGGACCACTTATTCAGCTTCACTCCACCACCAGTATCACCGACACTAATTCCTATGAGCACTCTAGTTTGCGTGGAAGAATACAAATGATGCTGTATGAATAAACTGCAAGATTTAACTCGGTGAATGTCTTATTTTTTGCTCCTTTTCGACATTGGGTATTGATGATCGTAGCAGTTTAAGTGCAAGTTTGCTCTTCGTGTGGCGAATTGCGTAATATGTGGTCCTAGTATTAAATTGACTATGTCGAATTCCTCTATTACTTTTATTTTTTTCAGTTTCCAATTCGGCGGCAGCTTTTACGTCGATTTATTTTCCATGTTTATGTGTATTTATTACGTACACCTCTTAATTCATGCGGAAACACTTCCGCACAATTTCTTCCAACTCACCATACCGCCCACTGTAAATGAGTAAATTGGTCACCAACCAAAGACGGACATTAACATGACGCAGACGTATTTTAAATCGGACTCAACAGCGAGATCCCCAGACCTGGAGGAATTAAATTCTCCACCAGTGTATAGAACACCAAAAATAATTTACCCATTGATAAGCTCCTGCCAAAGCTTTAGCTGCTTGCTGATTGACTCGTAGTTTCCTTCATACAAGACTAGTACATAAAAACATGTAAATTTTGAGGATTTTTTCAATACAGTATATTAGGGATTTTTGAGCTGTATTTCTGAGCAACTGTATCTAGAAAACCTCTAAATAAAATCCAAGCGCTTTTGAGTCATGCATTGGACATTACAGTGGTTGTATTTCAGCTCGTTCTTAGCAAATCTATGAAAATACGCAGGGGACGGCAACTTGCTGAGCCCCGTTTTTGTCCATCAAAACCCACGGCAGAATACGAGTATGAAGGTGATTCGCGTTCAGTGTTCCGTGTTATTTTTACCAGTTTCGGTTAAAAAAACGGATGTCTGAAACCCCCTATTGTGGAAAACTTGCTTGACAGCGCGCGCATTTATCGTAAGCTTCAGCCAACTTTGCACTATATTGCAAGAATTACCCAGACAAACGAGAAAAATTGTGAATTTAGATAGAAACACACGAGTAAAACTGATTTATCTGGAGATTTTACAAAATATTATGCATGTTATGGAATTTGTGCATTTTTCAGCTTGTACGGAATGGTTCTGTGGTGGAGCCGATTTCCAATCCACGACAGAAATGCTTAATGGAACCCGGATTTCCGGATACCCAGACTCTAGATAGCAACGATCAGGTTGGGGGAAGTGACTTCTTCGAGACGGGGGTCTTCTTTGAAGAAATTCTTTCACCGAAGGACGGATTAGGGAAGATACCTTATTATAGGTCCGGTCGGGAAGTTTCAACCGACCGGACCAGCCAATAACGAGATAACCAAGAATCACTTAGCAATACGTAAACCAAGATATAATCACGATCTTCCAGAGTCAAACCACTTAGTTATCTCTACAAACGTTTCCAACTCAATAACGGCTTCAAAACACGATGATTTTAGGGGTGATAATAGAATAACTCATAGGAATCCCGTCGGGGGATTCCAGTGAGCCAAAGTGTGCACATGCGCGTCTCAAAAGGGACTTCCAACAACTATGTGGCCTAGTAACCGTCAATTTTTTAACTCCAATAGTATCTCCGATCAGCCGCAACGTCCAGGGTGCAAGATCGGTAGGTTTAATTGGTTGATCATAGCTGTTAACCAGTCTGACCACTCGAGACATCCATGTACATCCATAGTACTATTCAAAAGACATAACTGAACCACATTTTGCGTTAATCCAACTGCAATCTGGATCCGTTAATACGTCGCAGCTTGTAGTTGGCCCTTGGGTCGACCCTGGTGTGTCAGTACTTCTGGTACGGAACGGTCTGATTTCGGTCGGACGGTCTGCACTGTTGTACCACCGAGTCCGATCGGACGGTCTGCACTGTGGTACCACCGAGTCAAAAGTGGCCTACATAAGAGATGGTATTTAGAGAACCTGACCCTATACAGGGCGGTGTAAGCCATGTCAAACGCGATTCTGTAAAGGTCTCATTTCATTACACTTTCGGACCCCGTCTCTATTCAACTTTGGATTTTCGTTCTCGGTGGGACTAGGACCCGCAATCTCCCGGTCCCTGGAGCAGGGCCTTAAGTACTGCACCAACCGAGGTCGGTGTGACCTACATAAGAAGAGATGTAATATGAAAACCTCAGTATACATTGGAGTGGATAATAACGAAAACAATACGAGACACTGTGGGAAGGCCAATATAACTATAAGGTGAAAAATATAAATACACAACAGTTAAACCAAGGAAGTTAGAAGAATAAAATTGTGCAGAATCCAATACTCTACCCACAAACCAGACTGATGTCGATTGATATATCTCTCCAAACAGCAGAAAGTAAAGGATGTCAGAGGAAGACAACAGATGATAAAGAAGAAACATAAGATTTTTTTTAAAACTAATTTAATTTTTATATAAATTTACAGAATGTTCCGCTAACGTAAAACATCAGATTTTCGCAGGAATTGGGTATCTTTTGTTCATCAGCATACAGGTAAAATCCGCATGAACCAATAAAAAGCTCGAATCATAGACTAGGCGGCGGTGTAAAGGGTTATCTTTAGAGATGCCTGTGAAAAAAACATACAAGCTGACAATAGTCGACCAAAAAAACAAAAATTATCAAAAACAGCAGTTTTCCGCGGAAATTTTTTACTGCGCGAAAAAACTGCTGTTTTCGAATTATCAACCAATCGTGGCACGCGTAGCATAAATACAGCCATCAGTATTATTGACCAGCTCATGGTTCCTGCGGAAAACTGCTGTACTGCGAAAAACCGCTATGTTGCGTTACCATTTTATAAATAATATTACCGTTAAGGGCGCATGATTTGCATACCGCTCCCTGAATTAATGAATGAAGCGGCCAAAATGAGGCATTCATTTTAGCCGTCCAAATGTATCGTTCAGGTATCTTGAGCAAAAACAGGACAGTCACAGACGCTGCGATTCCGATCGGAGCGATGACGGCTCCGAAACTCAGGCAAATTTAAGGCGAGTGACCCAGAAGAAGACGGATGTACTTGTGTTAGTAATAGAACGATTAATGACTGGATTTGACAATCTCTTGGCAGTTTGAGTCAGAAAATTGAGTACAAAAAGCTGAAATTAATTACGACAGTTTGGACGTTTGAAATGTTCCTTCACATTTGTAAACCCCTGCTCCAATAAACATTTCTGACATCATGGATGGACCAATTCTCTTCACCCGAGTCGTAGTCCTGGTAGCTCCGTGCTCAGGTACAACAACTACGATACTCATCCACGATTACCGTACTTCACAAAGAAAACACCACTCAAGATAATCACAATTTCTTGGTTTTCTACCACCTCTTAATATTAAGGTGATTTTTCATTAGCAATAAAATCACAAAATCACCAAACGGTTGTTACCCAAAAAATCACCATGGAGTCCACACTCTATTTTTTACATCGAAGTATATCATAAAGAGATTTTTGCTGTCCAATCCTTCCAATCAGAGCTGGGTGGAAGCACACGAACGCAGGTAATGTCTAACTCTCCGCTTAACAGATAACCGTGAAAAGTGACTTCGATAAACTGTATGAAAAATACTTCAAGTAGCTCTCCTTTTCGGTACATACTGTGCCCTTGATACTGTCATCCCTTCTAAACAGTTTCTCAGCACTCCCACATGTTACCGTGCTCTTCAAACTACCATCCCTTCTCAACCGTTTCTCAGCGTTCTTAGATGTTGCAGTGATCTTCAAACTGCCATCCCTTCTCCTATGAATATTTGCAAACAAATATCGCAAATGATTATAGCTGTTGATCTCATTGGCTTTACAGGTCTCAATAATGCTAAAAATAATGCTACTGGCTTTGGCGCCAACCGTTTCTCAGCGTTCTTAGATGTTGCAGTGCTCTTCAAACTACCATCCCTTCTCAACAGTCTCTCAGCGTTCTCAGATCTAACCGTGCTAATTCAAACTGTCACGTTTTGTCTCAGCGCTCTCAAATGTTACAGACTCTTCAAACTCTAAATCCTTGTCATCACTTTATCTGCCTCTCCTTTGATCGTTGCTGATTCGGCTGCGCAATAGCAAAGCATATTTTTCGTTCCATTCCACCGCCAATGACGCTGACTGGCCCTTGTGGAACTTATTTATAGTGAGTGTCGTTATCCATTTTCAAGAATGAATGAAAAATTTAAAGAAAGTGAAATGTGATTACCGATAGAGGGTATTTGTGATGAATACTCTTACAATGCTCGAATAATTACGTTGCACAGTTTTGATGATGCTCTTTACGATTTTGAAAAGGTACCCTAAAAACTTAACAAAAAAATCACAATTTTGGTTGACCACCTTTAATGTTAACCAAATCACCTTTTTGAAGACGGCCAGGTGTTTTTTTTGTGAAGTACGGTACACGTATTCATCCAATGCCACGGTAGGCAGCATTTGTTTTTCTATTTTTATGCTTCTTGTGGTGCTAGACAGAAGACGCGCGTTGCAACACGTGCCACCGCTGCTTAAATATTCGTGGGTAGATCACCATACTGCGTATGAGCAATGTGAATCGCTTAAAGTAGCAGCAGATTTTTAGCTTCAGCTCGAACAAGTTGACTTTTCAGTCGTGGTTGATCTGCTCGTTAGTATACTCAGTTAAAATCTGGACTAACACGTGGCCTACCAGCAAGTTGCTGAGGACAAAAAGCTGCTTGTCAAAATCTTGGTGCACGTAGATATTACGCAGTAGCAGAAACGCTCTATAATACATTGCATTGTCGTATCATTCTTTGATAAAAGTATCCTTCCAAAAAGATCAAAGGTTTACAGTTTACGAGTGTAAATATAGGTCGTGCGATCAAAGGGAAGATAAGGTCAGCACCCCAGAGACAGAAAAAACGTGTTAATGCCTTTCATTTCCAAATGATACGCCTAATCTAGCCATTGTAGCTGAGTTGACACAAAAATCAACGTTAGAATTGGCATACAAGAAAAAGAGTAAAAGTATGAGAATCTTGTCGTAAAGTGACTTGTAAATTAATTACCGAGAAGATAGGAAATACTTTCCCGAGGGCGCTTTCTGATTGGCGGAAAATGCAGACCAAGGGCGTAGATGCCGGATGGCAGTCGCCGAGCAAATCTACCAGCAGCAGGACGGTGCCAGGCCTGGAATCGGGCCAGATTGGTGAGGTCGAAATGTGGATATTTGGGCTAGCGGACAAGGCGAACCGGATGACCTCAGAGAATGGACGACGAAGGGCGGATTGTTCGGAAAATGTATGGGCGAAGGGTCCTGAAGGAGGCTAAGTTTCTTAGAGGACGGTCGAGGCGCCAGGGTCGGACGTGGAGCTGCCAAGGAAGTGCTAACGCCAGCGGTCGAGTGAGCTTAGATGGATGGCCATTTGGCCAATCCGGCTGGGTTCGGTGTACCGGCTGGGCCGGTACAAGCTGGGGTTGGTGTACCGGCTGGGTTGGTACCAGGTGGGGTTGGTGTACCGGCTGGGTTGGTACCAGCTGGGGTTGGTGTACCGGCCGGGCCGGTATACAAAAGAGCATCCGATCGGAGTTAAGCGGGATACTTCAGGTAAGACACATAACTATCCAGCCGGGCTACTTGGGGTAAGTTACACAAAAGGGAGTATTGGACATAGGGATAAAAATCAGTATACGTTTCGCTTTCTTGGACGCAAGTCGCTTTCATTGGTTCACAGCAGAGGGCTAACAAGGTCCCCTCTTCTTGCTGCTATTGGTTTGCCCGGGGAAGGTTAAAGTAACCCACCGGAAGTCCCCTGACCGGAAGTCGCGGCGTTGCGTATTCTCACCTCAAGTCGCCCGTGTTTTGAACACGGTTATATCTAGTATTGGAAAGTGTGGTAACGTTTTGGCCTACTTTTGAAGATTGTGGAGTTACATTTGAATTCCCCTTTACGTACACGTTTGGATTTACCCCTTTATTGTCATTGGTTTAGCTGGCCGATCGAGTATTCGCGGTCCAGCCGTCGCAGTATACAAACTTCAAGTATATTGCCAATCGAGCTCCCCGGTGAAGATTTTCGCCCAGGAGCTACCCCTAGTCCTAACTCTCGTCTCCTTATTCGACAGACTTTACACTTTTCGCCCTAGGGCCTATCAAGAGAGCGCAAGCGCCAGTGCTAACGGGTACACAAGGTGAGCTTTTCGAACATGGATCATCCGAGTCGTCACGACCAAGGTGATCGAAGTGACCGATCCAGCCGGCCGGATGCCGGATCGGATCATGACTCGGATGGAGTACCCCCTCCGACAGTCAGTCATCTGGGCTCCCCCCCCGTGGGTGATAGCGTCTCAGGATGAATTTCTGAGAGCGACTACACCACAATCTCATACCTCACTATCTAGCCACGCAGCAATCATTATGATACCTTTCCACTTGAGTTTCACGCCGATAGCGGGAATATAAGAGGTAACCGCGGTGTACCATAATAAATACTGTCACAAAGTCAATACGACAGTGAGTCAACATCAAACGCGACGAGCTGCACAGAATTTTTTTCGCACATTTTGTTGAATATAACGAAGAACATGATTAGCGCAAAATAGAGCGAAAGGTAGATTACAACCATAAGCGAGGGATATTTCAATGATGGAGGTCACCTGATGTAAAAAGGCAAGGAGACCAACTCCGAAACCTGACGACGAATCGGAAATAGATATCATAGAATAAGACCGAAAATTTGTGCCGATTGTCCGTTCGCTTGAAATGGCAAAGCATACAGACAGTGAAATCCATAAATAGCCACAAATACACAACAATACAATAAAAGCAATATCAATGGTGATCAACATTAAACAAAATAGGGTGAAATAACGCACAGATGATAGCAACCAGATGCAAGGATAAGGGAGAAGTCGTTACATACAAGGTTAAACAACAGGCGGTCGCTATTAAAAAGCTGCCCCAAGCTGTACCCAAGAGCACGGCAATTGCTTGTTCAAGGAGGTCCATATAGCCGTTTTATTTCCTGCTTGAAACTTTTCGTTTGGATTTAATATATTGATCATAACAGTTTCAATTAATATAATGGCGCAGTCAGTAAAATATCAAAGCATATAATCATTGAGGAGCAAACCATACTACGAGGTAAGCCAGATCGTGTATATCTTGAAGTGCACAGCAGCGCCATATCTACAATTTGAAGCATGAATAGGGAACAAATTGTAGCCATTTCGGGAACAAAAGGAAAACAAGAGTACCAAAGCTGAAAGCACCAACTGCTTTCGCATAATCAACAGCAATGACAACAATACGAGGAGCGCCACAATCGAGTCTGCATTCCCCCAAGTCGAGATGGTGTCAGAAAAGAGATGAAACAGCCAGACACTACCAAATCACCAACATTACCACATCATCATCATTACCTGAGGAGCAAAGCATCAGCCACATTTTCTACCCGCAATACTAAGTAGCGTCTACTTGACACACGCAACAAAAAAGTAAGCATTTCCATTACAAATCTAAATTCTACCTCAGTGTACTGACTTGTATCCGGACGTCCTCTCTCGCGCCGCACCTGTATACACGTCGTAGTCTAGATCCGTAAACTTACTGATCCTCTTGGACTTGTCTATCGACCCAGTTAAGTCTCCCCCCAATTGTGAATGATGTGGCGGCTTCAACTTGCGCTGAAATACGTCAATGTTCTCGACCCTCTTTTTCCACTTTCTCCAACTCTTTTGTTGTTACTCCTCTCCTCAAGCACCTTCTGCCACTTTGCCAGCTTCTTCTTCCAGTTCACGACAACTTGCGCTGTGTCCTTCGTGCTGCTTTCCATGTTGTCTTTGAATCGATCATGACGTCTTTTCAACTCGGATTTCGATCGAATCAGCTGCTTCTGTTCATCCAGCGCGTCTCCAAGCATAGCTTCCACGTCAGAATATTTGCGTTTAATCGATGCATAATACTTTCGTCAGTTTTTTTTTCGTTTAAGATCTTGATAAATTTCTCAGGTGTTCCAGCTTGGGCACGATGCGGCAATTCCGTAGCATCTCGAATACAGCTTGTTCCTGCACGTCGGAGGCAAGGAATGAATCGACCACAATCAACTACAACTTACAGATTTGAAACGCAACATAGAAGCAACAAGTTTTCCTATAAAGCTGCGTTCGAGTCATAAGAAGTTGTCGATCGTTCGGAGAGAGACTGGAAGTGCGGAAAGCAACTTGATGAATTTCGTAGACGGCACCTACAACCAACAAGAGGAAATCATTCTTAAAATACAGCCCTGATGCTTGCAAGAAACTGGGCTCACAATCCATCGGTCGAGACAAGTGCAGACGACATCATGCTAATGGTGGCTTAGTAGCTTTGAAAGATGGTCGGGATGCTGCTGTCATGGACAAAGGATTTGCAGTGTCTCGAGTCGGGGAAGAGTGGAGGGGGGTTAACAGGACGACCTCCGGGCATTTTTGCTTGAGTGAATTGTCACTTGGCTTCTGGAAAGGGAATGAATGCAACGTGTCAAATTCTAAGAATGTCTGCGACATATACGATGCATTTATTTACGCCGTTCTTGAAATGCATCATTTTGGCCGCTTCATACATTTATTCAGGGAGAGATATGCAAATTCATGCGCCCTTGACGGTAAAATTTGTTCGGATATAACATCATTTTTTATTTAGGGATCCACTAGGTCCCCCCTTTGATACGTGCATCCCCCCCGGACCCAAAATTATAAGAAAAGGTCTTTAATTTTTGTACTCGCACACCCCTTGTCCTAAAGACATCTTGTACGTAATGTTTGACAATAGGAAGCAGTTGGTCCAGTATGGTGGCCGGAGTCGTACCTGTTGTGGACGCCCTAGAAGGACCAATGTCGCAAACAAAGTTTGTGCTGACGAAAGCATTGCATCGGGGACTAAAGCCACACGTGGTTGTCAACAAGTTGGACCGCGACACGAGCCGTTTAGATTTATCAGTGGAGAATGAACTTTTCGATATGTTCGTGGCGCTAGATGCCGACGATTATCAGCTAGAATTTACTGTATTGTACGCATCGGCTAAGCAAGGATAGGCTGTACGTGACTTGGACAATGAGAACGAGCCGCGTGACAGTATGCTGCCGCTTCTTTACGAAATTACTCGCTATGTGCCGGTACCAAAAGCCAACGCTGATCAAACGTTTGTCATGGCTGTCACTATGATTTGCCATGACCCGTACGTCGGCCGTCTCGCGACCGGCCGTGTCCACGCCGGGACTGTCAAAGTGCGTTCTGTGTGCTACGGATGACGCTATCTTCTATTAATTTCATTTGTTCTTGCTCGTGTGTGCGGCGATAGATTGGACTCGATCCAAGTAATGAATAGCGACAGCAAAAAGCTTGAAACTGACTGAGTAACGAAGATGTTTGTTACTCGTGGCGTTGCAAAGTCCGAAATCACATCGGCTACTGCTGGTATGTGTCCAACCCAAAGTCGTGTGAAGCTTGATTCACTATATTGATCGGTGCAATGCTTGACCATGCGATAGGCGATATCATTACCATCGCTGGTGTGAACGCATACGTCTCTGACACAATAGCTGATGTCGGTGTGACGGAACCGATTCCTGCTCCCCCGTTAGATCCTCCTACGATTTCGATGACGCTTAGTGTGAACGACGCGCCTACCGGAGGCAAAGAGGGTAAAATTTTCACTTCTTCTCAAATAAAACAGCGTCTTGAGCGCGAGTGCGAGGTCTGTCATTGCTTGCCCTCCTTGTCTTCGTGAGTATTGCTTAATTTTATTGCTTGATTTGGCGCCTCCAGAACAATGTTGCCATTTCCATTTATCCTAGTGCTTCATCAGAAGCTTTCGATGTCCATGGCCGTGGCGAGCTTCAACTTGCTGTTCTGATTAGAGAAATGCGTCGTGAAGGTTTTGAGATGTCCGTCTCGGCTCCTCAGGTGCTATTCCAGACGGATCCCAAGACGAACAAAAAAATGGAACCGATTGAAAAGTAACTATTGATGTCGATTCTGACTTCTCTGGTAAAGTGATCGACAAAATGTCTACCCGTGGTAGTGAAATCGTTGAGTTCAAGGAGATGCACGACAAAGTGCGTCTTCAGTTCAAATCCCCAGTCGCTGTCTCATGGGTTACCGCAGTGAGATAAACATGACGTTGAAACATTAGTGTCGATGAAAAAAAATCTCACTGACTGGAAATCTCTCTCACATTGTAGATCGCGACTATAGAAGTGGTATCTTAAACTCGATCTTTCACGGTTACTCTCCATTTCAAGGCTCGTCAACTCCTCCGTCCAAAGGCAAGCTCATTTCTTCGGCTCGAGGCGCGTGCACGGTAAAACTAGGTTGGCTTGTACGCTTTGTCACCAGACGTTCTAATTTGTCCACTGCCCATCCTCAGGCCTACGCGCTTAACTCATTGGACGACCGAGGCGAAACGTTCGTCAGACCTTGGTCCAGCATTGAGCACTCAGGTAGATGGAAAAGCTTGCATCATGTAACTAAGACCGAGTTTGCTCCTTTTTTAGTCTCAAGTCACGAGCGGAGCGATATTCGAGCGCTGCAAGTTTACGGTGTAAGCGATTTAAACCAATATGTACAAGCGGACATCGTCTACGAGTTGAGGCGAACCAAATTCGGCAGTCTTGTCAAGTCGATCATTCGTGAGGCGGTTCCAATTACATCATTGGTACGTGAATTATACAGTTGAAATGGCATGTGAAAAAACTAACATCTGTCTCTTGCGTTACATGCTTATCCAGAAAAGCCAATTCATTGAAGAATATGACGCCGATACTTTGCTCCATCTCGAAAACACTCTTTTTTTTTCTTGTGACCACAATTCTTTCTATTTGCATGTCCACTGCATTGTGAAACGATCACATCTGCTTGCGAGAATACGCATCATTTTTTGCGCCGTTCAAATATCTCGATTTAGGCTCAGGCAAGGTGGCTGTGCAGTCCGTCGTAATGCTAGAGGATGTCACGGTTTTACAAGAAGATTTTCAACAATTTCAATCCATTAGTCAAGACTTATAATATTATGAATTCCATAGAGCCATCACGTTCCGTGTGGATCTCGTATTGCAGATTTCGTAGCTCTGTTTGTGGAGGTTGATGTGTCTGACGTCGCAAACGAAAGAAGAATTGGATTAACTTCATCAATGCCAACATCAGTCCATGCCGTTGCCATGAATCTTACGACTCCTGAACGACATAAAAAAAGCCTGACCTTTGGGCTATCAAAGATGGCGAAGATACACGCAGCATCTTGAATCGCGTTCGTTTTGCAATGTTGCAGCAGAAAAAATGGATTTTTGCTGTCGATACATTTTCGAAAGGATATCGTGGTGATGATCAAGCTGGTACGTGTCACGTTACTGACGATAAAGCACACATGAAACAGCCAAAAGTGCCTTCAGCGTCATTAGATCCCGGAAATTCTTTAAACGTCGGTTGTTCTTACTCCTCGGGATCAGTATCAAGGATTCCATATGAACCACGACATTTATCGTATTCCCAGATTTTCGAATATCTGCGATGCCCACATCGAAATTTTAAGCGGAGTGAAGAACTGAATGAAGACGTCTCGACTTCAATGATGTTCGGACTCGCGCTGCATGAAGGAATTGCAGCGTTTGGTAATTACTTGGCTGCTGTAGAGCTGAAGGGTGAGAGTACGGAAAAGAAGAAGGCATTTGTAGCTGCTAGAGCTACAGAAGCTTTTATGCAGTACTGGAGTGGTGACAGATGCGGCCTTTTCACCTCGATAAATCAGTCGTCATTATTTTTGACAAGGGTATTATGGCGTTAGAAAACTTTGTCGAGACACACTCCAACGACGGACAAATTGAGGAAATTGTGTATGTCGAGCACCCATTTTTTTGTTTCGTCCCTCAAGCCAACTTGCATTCGAAAGGTGTGTGGGACCGCATCGATCGTGTGTCTAACCGAAACAGTGACACAGTATCACCGTACATCAAAAAAGAGATTAAGTCCAACATGAGTGGCGCTGAGCGCAACGGGAATAGACTAGCGACTGAAACCTTCCGACTGAAATTGTATATGTAGTCGCTCTGCCAAGTGTTTGGTGAGGCGCCATACGGAGCGAAGCCAAAAGAGATCAGTGGTAATCACAGTCAATCTAAGCGTAAACTCAGAGTAGAGAAATGTGACAAAGCAGGCGAGGGGTTTGTGCTCTTTTCAGAGCAAATAGCGCAAGAAGCCGAAGCTACGATTGATGATGTCGCGGGACCCCAACGTCGTGGAGATTTTGATCCCACGCCGAGCTATGTCGAGTGCGCATTCTGTCCGTACGCTGGATCGCGTGTCATTTTGCCAACGATGAGGCGTTGCGCCAATGTTAATTTTGCAACCAAAAGTCGCTTGGTGGTTTAAGGATGAACTTGCTACAATGTGGGCAATTTACTGACGCGTTTATTTGACATGGACTGTCAAACCGAACCATGTTATACATACAAACTCTGAGGTTTTGCAACGAACTCTGGTCGAGTCAAAGTACCGCACTTTGAAAACTAAATACAAATGTTCTTGCAAAGAGTTGCAAGCGCTTCAACAAGAACGGAAGCGATTAAAACACGGGGCAAGACCAAGCGTCTTCGAATTATATTGACGGTAGACCTCAACGAACGTGATCTTCAATTCAAGCATCTGCACCGAGCTTACAAAGAAGGGCAAGTACGAATGTTATGCCCAAGAAATAGACAACATCCACAGCGGTTAATTTTGGTGTCCATATTTGCTTCTACCACTTCAAATGCAGAAGGGTTTTGACGAATGCTATTCTTGGATGCTACTGGACGTCCACGAGGACGAACGATCGAGGGGTTTTGTAGTTGCTCAAGGGGTTGCTCCTGAGCATGAATATCGAGTTGTGTCTGCAGCATTCTCTGTTGATGAGGTGGAAGCTGACTATGTCGCATCTCTATTCGTCGAAATATTTCACCGATATGGGCTGGTGATGAGATTGGAGCTCCAATATATGCTGCATTCTTAGGCAGGTGCCAATGCTCGTGGAAAAGATCTAAGGTGAGTTTACCAGTCGGGGTTGCCAAGATTTTGCGAATAACATGAGAGCAAGGTAACCCCAGTGTCTGTCTAGTTACTCCAGTACATGGTGCGGCTTTTTCTCCATGATGGCAAGCTTTTTCCATTTCACAGCTGATCTTTTTCAAGGCAAAATGCGATATTTTCTGTTAATAAGGGTCCAGACCGGCGCCGTATGACTCAATAAAGTGTTTGATCGATCATAAGCAATCCGGCGACGAATATTATGCTCCTGATTTTGAATTGCCAGATTCAGCATATGGTATACATTTTTAAGGTCCCCCCAAGAAACGCTGATCCAAGACTTTATGCCAGCATGCCACGAGATGTCACCAAGTTGCCGAGGGTCTGGACTTTGTTTGACCATGCATGTACGAAATGATCCTTATGCACAATCCATGTTTGCTGAAGGTAGTGAGTAACATCAAATGGATACTTTTCACTCTATTGGCACCGCCTATCTTCGGAAGTAGATTCATTTTCTGACTCCACAACCTTCTACCAATCTTGCATGAATAACTGTCAGCTTTCCATCAACTTGAAGTACTTCCGTAAGTTTGCCAAGATATTTTTATTCATATGCCACATGCACAGAAGGTTATGGACATCCGGCATCTGTACGCGGATTGCACCCATCAATGCAAGGTCCCGGTCGGTGACTACAACTTTTGGGAACCGCGCAGCAGATAAAACTTTCTTGATCTCAGCTAATGCCCACTGAGAGTCACACTCCGTTTCTGCAAGCAAAAGCAGAACCCAATTGAGGATATCATATTCACTGACGTAACCCCAACAACATGTAAGAGTGGCATCCTGAACCTAATGATTTGTTGTTAGAAGCAGTGACACAAATGACCAACATCGACCAGTCCAAAATATTATACCTGTTCGTTTAATAGGTTGAGTCCATAAGCACCACATGCGGAAACTCCCTTGCAAGTGCCAAGGCAGAAGGAGGTGCAAAGAAGAGGTGCATGATTCTCCCTTCCGAATCACGGTGGTAAGCGTGGGGTATATGGGCATTATGCAGGTCGTCCAACAAAACTTCAAGAGGCATGCGCCCCTTCAACTCCTCATTCCTGAGGGGCGCTTTTTCATTATTGATGTGATGAAGAGCTAAAGGCAAATTCGTGTTTGTCTGCCTCAACGCTGCCAGAACAACCTTTGGCGTTGTACCCGCAGCAGACATGTCCTTTATTATCTTTCGGTAAGCTTCGGTGAGCCTACGAGCTGCTGGGTATGCGGACAAGTCCTTCGACAACACGTGATTGTGGTTACTGTTTTTTCTATCACAATTATCCACTCCCACTCCCTCCAAAAGGGTCATCCTCTGCCCCACCTTCAATCTCATCCCCTGGATATGTGCTGTCACTGCTCTTGACCAGAACCTGTCGGTGAATCGTTGCTTGCTATGGGCAATCAGATCGTCGAGTAGGCGTTTTCCTTTTCCGGGTTTCCTCAGTCAAATAATCTCTCCAATTACGATACTTGCCACCATGCGCACAACCAAGCCATACTTTTCTTTTTAAACCTACTTTACTTTTCTTGGAACGGAGACGCTCCACAGTAAACCCATTAAACTGGAATCTTTAGATTGCCTCTTCGGCTTCAGCCAACGAAGAATAACGGTCAATTGATAGCATGATTATAGTTGGATGGGGTGGTGCTGTGGGAGTTTGTGGTTTGATTGGAGGTTTTGGAGGGCACGGTACCAATCTTATTACCTTTTTTATATTTTGGGTCCGGGTGTGTGCACGTATCAAAAGGGGGGGGGGTGCACCTAGTGGGTCCCTTTATTTAATACTTAGTAGTACTTGAAAATCTATTGAACTCACACAAATACCTTTGTAAATGAAAATATTGTAAGCTGACATTGCAAGAAACAGGACACTGTGGCATTATCGATTGCCAAAGCGAATTCGTTACCGCTGCAGTTGGAGGGAGAGAACACCTGGGGCTAAAATAACTTTTTGAGCAAATTGACGTGAAATCAAAGGTTTGATTGTCCTAAAGATAGATAATCAAGCTGGAATTAAACAAATAAGTGCAGCAACGGCTAAACATATCGACCTGAAGATGAGGGAATGGTCAAGTCTGAACATGCGGCAAGCGAGGACATGATAGCAGACATTTTAACAAAGAATTAGCATGCACCAAGGATTATGATGCTCTGACAACTAATTGGCTTAAAGTAATTGGACAATCAGTTTGAGAAGGGCTTTGGACTATTGGCATAAAAATGCATTCGAGATTTTAACCCCGAAAGGGGCTAGGGGCATTCTTAACGGGGCAACAATCCTCGGGTCACGGGACCATATGTTTTGAAACTAGGTGTGGGTTTCAAATGCATCCCAAGAGGGTTATGACCCATTGGTGTAGAAAGTCACAACGAAAGACAGCCTTAACATGAAGAGTGTTGAAATCGGTACATACAACATATGTCTGATTTCCAATTGCAAGGCAGTAGATCATTTGGTTGATATAAAAGTTTCATGCACGCAACTAACGTGTGATTGCAGTTAGCAAACATGACTCATAGTGGCCCCTTTAGTATACATCTCTTTTAGTTACACCATGTCAATTCTGATGCCTAGCATTGACATCTAGAAGTTTTAATTGGACCTTGCGCGAAAGAATAGCTCGGAAACGGCCCGGGAAGTGACCGGGAAGAGTGTATACGTTGTCATTAACAATTTAGACTCCGGTGGGGTCATGACCCCACCTTCGGGTCACGGGCCACGGCCAAAAAAACAGCACCCCACCCCTTCTCTGAATTAACTACCGCAAAACATTAGTTGTATCCGACGTTTTGTTGTATCTGACGATAATATTTGTCCAATCAAAACACCCCATTCCAAAGCAGAAATCCTTTTGTTCTATCCGACAGAATGCACTCACTGACAGCCAATTTAAAAAATTGGTGGCTGCTGGCAACTCAACCTGCTGCCTACTCAACCCGCGCAACATTACCTACAACAGAACATCTACGAACGTTTAAGCCAGCCATATTGCGGAGATGAAGAACCTTTAGCTAATCCTAGGCGAAGAAGCTTATCATTTGATGGCAACCAGGATGGATACCACAAGGAAACATGGTCCAGCCAAGACGACATATCGGTGCATCCTGGAGGGCCAAATCGACCTCGCTCGTCGTCGGAAATACGGCGCGGAGAGGGACCACGATCTGTTGACGCTGGTCAGAGCAGCGAAGAAAATGAGAAGCGAGCTCGTCCGCTTAAAAGCTTCATGAAGAGGCAACAATTTCACATGCAGGCTCGCCACAAGCGCATTGAACTAACCAATCAGCAGTTGACTCCTGGCTATAAACCTGCTATCAACAGAAAGTCACTTGCTTTAATGGAAAACGGGCGTAAGAGTGATTTCATCGCGCGAATTGCAATGTATGCACTTCGGAAAGATTACGAGTTTGTAAAGAATAAGGAAGTCTGATCAACGGTAAGACCACTTGTATTTGCACTTGCTAAGGCTATTTGATCTTGTAACAATTGTCACCTATTCACATTATCAGGATCCGAATTGCACATTTAAGCCAGAAATCAATCAAATTAGTTCCAAGCGGAAACCTCGATCCATCACAGAACTTAGCCGCGGCGATCTGTTGCGTCGTGAGACAACTCAGCAGCTCATGAAGCTGAAAGTGGAACAAGAAGAGATGATAGCACTGACCTTCCGGCCTCAGTTGAACCGCGTGTCGGACCGCTACGAAGGTCGTCTCAAGATCCTCTCCAATCCCGATACGTATCTACAGCGCATTCAACAGAAAAGCGAAGCTCAAATTTTCAAGCAGCGTCAAGCGCTTCAAGAGAGAGAAATAGACGAGTTTGCCGAGTGCACGTTCAAGCCACGAATCATCCAAGCCCCACCATACGTTAAACGCATTGCAAAGAGTGTCTCTCTCAAGAAGGCATTCCGTGCGCAGCAGCAAGCTGCAGCTCGAGCGAGGGAGAAACCCGATTGGAAGTAGTAACAATATGGTTTTATTTTTATTTTAATTGGTATTTTATTTAAAATCGGAGCTTCACCTAGTTATACTAGCGTTTGCCAACCTGCTGATGTGTCGTGGAACGCCCCTCTCAAGCAAAGGCCTTCTCGATAAGTTCAGTATAAATGTCAGAGGGGGAACATCACATTCCACAGGTTCTCAGGAAAATTATTTTTGTGGGTACATGACTGTCGGACACAACTAATGTTTTGCGGTAATTGCAAATTTCGTTGGTACTATAAGTTATGGCACAAAATATCGTCCTACTAGTACGTACTTGTGGTGGTATTTGTGTAAGTACATTTTTATTGCGCTGATCCAAATATTTGGTGTCTTGCATGACAAGAAACTTGACATGTGCATGAAGAGGTATAGAACATTGATGGACAAGTCAACGCATTACGATCTGTCATTTACATTTACACTAGAAATTCGGCTAAGTCCGGTTGGGTGCCCAATTCAATTCTAGGCGGTGCCCTTAGTGTTTCCCTAAATATATCAAAATACCATTTTCTATTTTAAAAATTATAAGAATAAATCCCATATTTTTTCGAGTTTGACGAGCAGATCTCGGACATGGACGGGTGTGAGGAGTCAGCTGAAGAGTTTTCTCCCCTTTGGTTTCCCCGCCTGAAGCCTTAAGCTCTTCTTACTTAAGTGCAGCTCATCCCTGGTCTGCGGTCCAGCTGCAGGGTTTGCGCGTCGATGACCTCACTGGCGTCCATATCGCCCGATTTTAGCTCATCCAGCATTTTGTATATTCTCTCCATCTTCCCGGGCACCACGTGCTTCCGCCTGGCGCCTCGACCTGGTCAGGACTAAACCACTAAAAGCGGTTATGTCCTTCGAACTGTGGACAGTGCTGGAAACGAAGATCCCAGATAAGGGTTTGCCTCATACCAGATGGTTTGCCGATTTCTGTCGGGTATATGCGGAGTTCCTCTCCCGCCACTGTCGAGCTATCTGGGAGTCCACCCACTTCCAGTACATCTCGGCTGGGGCCCAGCGCGTTGATCCTGGTCTAATTGAATATCGCACCCAGCGCAAACAGTGCCGCAACCGGACTGCTGAAGGCTGAACCAGCCTGTACAACCTCATCGCCGATGTAATTAAGGCTTTTCACTGTGACCTGGACTTATTTTTCTGTCTCATTATGTTGCATATGGCTAACCGTAAGATAGAGAAATGTGGGGAGCCAGCTGAGGGTGGCACTTGGTATCTAGGATTAGGCGACACCAGTCTTGCTACCACCTCCAGACCTCACTCGACGAGATCAACAGGTAGGACCTGGTCACTCTCGCTTACGAAGCTAGGGCTCTACAGATCGATCTCTTCTCGCTACACGGCGCAGCCAGTATCGGCGCGATCCCTCTCGTCATACCGGTCTTAGTGTGACTCGACTCCGGAATAAGTTTTGCCGTACCCGGTAAGTGCCGGTCTGTATCTCGTCACCGGCGGCCAGCATATTTTCTAATTCGTCTTAGCCGGCTATATTCCGCCAATTCCTTCGTTGTTGTCCACTTTGCACATTCTTTCATCAACTTCATCACTAATATCGGGATCGCTTTTCCTGCTATTTCCCGCTTCTTCCTGCAATCCAACAATTCATCCATTCTCACTACTTCACCGACCCAGTCGGCTCTTGTCCAATGTCTGAGTGCTCAATTTCCGGCCAGGTTTACTCCCGTCTACCATTTGTTTGGTTGATTAACATCCGCCCACCATCTGATCGATCCCAACCGGCAAGCATCATCTGGTCTGGTCTGACCTGTTGATAGGCACCAGGATGGCTTAGTTTTCCAGGACAGCTTCAGTTTCTTCGTTGGTCTGCATGACCTCAAATCGAATTTGGCTTGTTCGTAGGCGGTCAAATTCTTTCATCAGGCCCAACAATTTAGGTCCAGTTCATCTACCCACGTTCGTTCTTCATGATTTTTCCACAGTACCAAAAATATCCTGTGAGTCCCTCCGTATCGGGTCTTTCGTACTGATCTGACATCCAAATCTTTTCAACTCCATACTCATCTGGGTCTAGTGGCCTGTCCTAGCTATCCTCGGGCAGCAAGCTTCGTCGAAATTGTACCTGCTGTCACCTGATAAGAGATGAGTACTTGGACGGTCTGGGAAGGTCTTTACCAGTTTCAGCTTAGATACATGAGCTATCGGAAAAAATGTAGTCCGTGCCTGCGCTGGTTAACTTAGCTGCATGTTCTCCGACCAGCTCTGTTACTTGGAAAGGACCGTGCCACGTATGAGCCAGCTTTCGTGGGTAACCTTCCTTGACCCGATACAGGTATAACCATACATGGGGCCTGGTTCTGTACCATGCTCGCCGGCCTGGTCGTTATTCCGGTTAGCGTGGTCCTGGATAGCCTGTCGCAGACATTTGTTCACTTGCTCGCGTGCCAGCGAATAATGGCGTTGCACTCTCATTCTCCAGCGGCGAGCATCTCGGTCATGACTTCGGGTGCACCCGATAGGGATCGAAGCCTTCAAGGTGGATCTAGAATCCCATCCATTTGCCAGATTATAAGGGGTATCTCCCCTCACTCGATCGTAAGATGAATTAATAGCAAAGACTAACCTTTCGGCATATTCTCCCAATCGTGCTGGTCGGCTTCCACCACATACATCTTAATAGCCCTGGTTAGTGTCTGCATCATTTTTTCGGCCTTCCCGTTCTCCTGTGGACGATTGACCATGGTGGTACTTTGTTTCTGACCCAATATTTTGTTGAACGCTCGGAACACATCTGCCATGACTCCAGGTTCCCGGTCGTGTCTAATAACTTTGCTGACCCGAAACGTCTAAACACACATTCGTTGTAGCTTTAAGCCACTTGTAGCGCTCTACGGGTGGAACTGGCTTTAGCTATGAACAACACAGTAAACAAATCAGTCCAGATCAGCAATTCAGTATATCCCTTTCCGGACTAAGGCAAAGACAGAATGTGGTCCATTGCGACGACTTGGAATGGGAAGGTTGCCTGTATATTTCCTGCTTAATGGTCGGCCGGCCCTTCCCTGTCTCACAATCAGGGCAGCCCCCCCCCACATACGCTTGCACACTGCGGTAGAGACCTCTCCAGTGGAATAACTTGTCATAAGTCCGTCCAATACCTTGATGTCCCCCTTCCATGTTTACGTGGTAATGGTGGACGACATCCGATTGTAAGGTGGTCGGTACAACTAACCGTGCTGACTTATCCCTATCGGCATCATGATGGTCAGCATCGCGATAAAAAACATCAACCCATCCTCATCCACTTCGTACTCTGGAGCCATCTGAAAGCACTCCTTGGTCTGTTCTGCACTCAGCTTTTCCACTTCCCCCTTTTAAATACGCCTTAAGACTTACCATCCACTCTTCTTCGTCCAGCGCTTTGAAAATCCGTTCTGCCCGCAACCGCTACACTATCCTTCATTCATCATATCTGTAGGCGGCGAGTTGGTCACCAACGAACGACGCCTCTCCGACCGGGTGACAGCATTCACCTGAACTACCTCACCGGTGTTGGCAGTCCCAATAAGCTTAAGTAGTCAATTGACTTCTACCAACACTGATAGCAGGGTTGGATCTGAGGCTGTAACTCCGACTTGGTCCCGCATGGCCAAGATGACCAGATGATCTGCACTCTTATTCCACTCTCTTTTGACATGTAGCATTTCATGTTCTGGCCATTTCCTCAAAGCTGACATGGCACGGTCATTTAACAAAGGATGACAAAGCAAGACGAAGTCAGCATTGGGGATAGTCCGAGGATGGCTGAGATAGACGAAGTCAGCATCCTTCAGAGACCGTACACCGGACTATGAGAAATGTTTGATTTCGGAGGATTAATGAAGGGATCAGCAAAAAATTGGACCCCCCGCAGCTTAGCCGTGAAGTCCGAGACGATTGGAGGCAACTGCTCGAAGCATTTGGTGAACAATACTGTGGATCGGGGATGTCAGTGGCGCGTCAGTACTTCCACACCAAGAAGAGAGTAGACGAGACCCCTCGGAATATCTCCATCGTTTGAATAATGCAGGAATGAGGGCCAATATACCGGTCGAGGAAGACGCCAGCCGGTCGGAAGCTGCCCGGGAACATGTGGAACATTTCATCAGTACGCTGGGCGACCGGGAATTGGCAGACCATCTCGCGCTACTACAACTAAAAATACTACGGAGCTGGAACTGACGCTACGGACTTACCAGAGGTCGAAGAAGCGAGGTCCCAAGGAAGCAGTTGGAATGGGCAGGTACAGGTCACGTTTTAAACTGGATCAAGGCAGCCGACCGCCATCAACCAGGACAGCCCGTGCCGTTCGCGTGGTAGTCCGGGAGAGTCGGATGCAACTAGTTCGGAAGAGGAAACCAGCGGTCTGGGGGCGAATCGGAAGGGGAACAGTACCGGTATCTGTTCTCAGCGGAAGCTGGTCAGCAGTCCAATTTACCATCTGAGTTGAGCCAGCAGAAAAGTTTCCTGCTCGATCTGACCAGGACTACCCCAGACGGAAGTGCAGCACTGTGGGTCCATCAATCATGATGACAAAAGCTGCTGGAAACGGCCGACCTACAAGAAGTGCGAGAGGAAGGAACATCCAACCTGTTCACATGAAAGACGTGCGGAGAAGTGCACGAGGCTGGACTCTGCCCCATCGAGGAGTTCTACAACCAGATGAAAAGTGGTATGTCCCGACCAAACATGCTGGAGTTGCCACCAGCGGTGGAAAAGATGTTAAACTAGATCGCTCGCCAGGCTGAAACCTGGTTCGAGCCGAGAGGTCTAGTGTTAGTAGCTATGCATATGTTGGTAAGACGGATAATCGAGAAGCAAAGCAAAGCGTAAGCAACAATACATGTATGTTTGACGATTACGTCACCCGATCCCCGGGCAGCAGAGCTGGCCCTTACCTGGTGACCAGTAGACAGACGGATGAATATTTGAAGTGGTTATGGAGCTGATTTTTTACCCGAAGAATCACGGGGTTACTGGAAATACCATTCGCCTGACAAGTGGTTCAAGCAGGCTAAGGCTGATGATAAGGTTAATAACCAGAAGGTCACTATGCTTTTTGACTCTGGCGCAGAAGTTTCCAGCGATGACACCACCTTTATTCGTAAGGTTGGATGTGAAATAGATGAGACGAAAAGACAAGAGAGTATTGGAATTGAAGAGATTTCATACATGAACCAGAGAAGGGCAGGAGTGAAGACCACCCTGAATGGGTCGTTGGTGTACTATTTTACCACCTGGGTAGGAAGGCTAGCCGGGCCGGATGCAATTTTTGGGATGGATTTCATGGTGCCGGCCGGCATACGACTAGACTTATCTCAAGCCCACTGACTTTGCCCGACGAAGAGTAGATCCAGCTCGCTGGTCGGCGGCCTCTATATGGTGCCCACACTCAATTTCTAACGCTGGGTCAGTTTGTAACTGTTCCGGTGGGACAGACAGTGGGGGTGACATTGCTGCCGCACGACCGGCGGCATAAGTTGTGTTGACTAGGGGAGAGTTTTGGGTGCCCTCGCTCGTCAAGGAAGAAGGTCACCCCAATTGGGTTAGAGTGACCAACATCTTAGAGCATCTCCTCACCTTGCATGAAGATGTCGTCATTGGTATGTGGTTGGCCGAAGATAAGTTGCCCCGCCGGCCAGGTTATGTCACTATGGGTTCAAGGCGTCATATCAAGTGACAAAACCTTGCCTACCAAGCGACTACGGACCTAGTCAGTAAAGCAGAGTCTGTGGAAGAGGATCTGACGCCTATGGTGGCCAGACCGGAGTACCAGATGCCTTCTCGAATATTGACGCGGAGCCGGCCGTCGCCGGGTCAGGGTGGACATGCTGACCGGAATCCTATACCAGTAGCTGAACTAGTCCTGCCCATACTGTCTACGGAAAACGAACAGATTGGCGAAGAAGTGAGCTAGGTCGTGGAAATGGATCCAGCGACGTCCGACGCTGGTTAGCCAGGCCAGGAGGATGATTCGGAATTAGCTGATTGCGACCTGGACGGGAAACCAGGTTAACCTGGGTGCAGCTGGATGGAACCCCTTCCGGATGATATTATTGGAGCGTCGGAGGTGGATAGTGCAGCTGACTCAGCGGAGATCCCTTTTGCACAAGACAAAAGTTTGACTGGGAGCGTGACTAAGGACGACAAGATTTCTATTCACGAAGGGGGCAACCTGTATGTCGAAATCATGGAGGACCAGATGGCAGTGCTGCCTGATGTTACTCCGTGTCATCCAGCGGTTACTATGGAGGATCTACAGGCGGGCGACCCAGACGTGAACACTCCAGAAGAGATCAACAGGTTGAAGAATACAATGTGCAAAGGAGACATCTGATGATCAGCCTGGGTAATGCGCCACCCCCAGCTGCCCCTGGGGCGGTGTGTAGCATTGGTGTGGGTAATGCGAAGCCGGTAGCACAAAGGTGCCGAAGGGTTGCTCCCCAGTATCGGGAGAAACTGTCGGAGATCATCAGAGGACTGCTGGCCACTAAGATCATACATCCACCTCCCTTTGAGCATCGCCCATCGTGATTATCATAAAGAAAACGGGGTGGACATACAGTTGTGTATTGATTACCGACTGGTAAACCGGCTAACATAAAAGCTGATGGTTTACCCGATGCCACTAATCAACGATTTACTGGAGGACCTGAATAGAGTTTTGTGGTATTGCTCGCTGGATATGGCTAGTGATTTTTATGACGACCGTGCAACGGGAAACTTCTGCGTTTGTTACTCCCTTCAGGCAGTTCGAGTGGAACCGGATGCCATTTGTCCTAAAACATGCCAATCTCACCGACCCCGGTTGGTGCAGTGGTTACGGCCCTGATCCCGGGACCGGGAGATTGCGGGTTCGAGTCCCACCGTGGACGAAAATCCAAAGTCGGATAGAGTCGGGGTCCAAAAGGTAATGAAATGAGGCCCTTACAGCACCGCGCTGTGACATGGCTTACACCACCCTGTATAGGGTCAGGTTCTCTAAATATCATCTCTATAAGCCGCTGGTATATCCGCGCTGGCCGTGAGGTGCTGGACTGGAGCGGCCAGCATTGGACCGACGCTGCCCTTCTTAGTATCGTTCCATCATGGCCGAAAACATTTCAGAAGTTGATCCGGCACTTGAGAGCGAGCTTGGGGACTTGGATTTTTTCTTAATTCTCGAACCCATGTCTTTGCCCCCTGGATCTGGATCCGCCACCTCCGTCCGGGTCTGAACGCTATGAAGGCTGGCTTCCTTCCAATCGGGACACCTGAATTCTTGTTTCCTCCAAAATTGGTAGCCATTGCCACGTGCGCTGCTCCCTTTGGGTCAAGCGTCATACGAGTAATAACCACGGATGAATGAATCGAATCTACCTCTGAAGGGGAGGATTCGTACTGTGAAGAACCTGAATGTATTCCGACTGGTCTACCATCTACTGACGACGATGGTGGGGTCGCTTTAGCAGTTGCTGTCATCTTATGAGGTTCAGCGTGACCCACTAACGGTACCATGCGGTCGTGAAGCGCGCTGGATGCTCCCTTTAGCTTGTCCGCCTCCAGGTCGAATAACTGGTTCGGGTTGAAAGCACCGGTATTGATACCGGCTTGCTTAAGCTGGCCAAACAGTCCTCTAATAAGGGCTAAGTGACCTTTTGAAAAAGATGGGGAAGAAGTGGGACCCATTAATCCACCCAGGATCTTGGGTCGGGTAATCCTCAGGACCCCATCCGCTCGCAAAAACTGAGCTGACTCTCTAAGGTGGTAAGCACGCTCCAAATTGGTGTCTGTAACCTTATGTGACATACCATTAATCTTTTCTTCTTCTTCCAAATGTGGCCTATAATGTGTTGCTTCAATCTTGACCACCTTATGGGGTAGGTGGCCTGGTCTTCGCCCATCTCTCTTTTCCAGGGCCGGCCTGCTTTCTACTCCGATCATATCCAGCCTTCGGTTCTTCTTCTTTCTTTTTTTTGTTTTATATCCACGACATTCACTTATTTCGTCTGATCACGATCTTGACCATGATCCTCCCTCGGACTATAGTAACTTGCACCATAGTCCGAGTCCGAGCCGGCTCCTGCTGGGGCATAGTGGCCAGCACTATAGCTTCAGTAGGAGACTCCAGAGGAGTAACCTCTTCTTTAATGTCGACCTCATACTGCCCTAATCCGAGTCGACCATCGCATCTTTCCATCTTCAGCACCATTGGGGGCGGTATGCCTTTCCAAATGCACATAATACATTGTCTTCAACAAATTTGACAGGTTTTGGTCTTTCGCCCACTAGGGGCTCGCGGTGATATCCAGGGTCACCAAGAGATCCGGGCACGCGCACCATTGTGGTGTAGCCGCTCTCCGAAATTCATTCTGAGATGCGAACACCCACGGGGGGCCCAAACGACTGACTGACGGAGGGGGTACTCCGCCCATCCACGTCTTGGTTCGAGCCAGCATCCAGCTGGCTAGATCGGTCACTTCCATCACCTTCGCTGTGACGACTGGGGTGATCCATCTTGTATAAACTCATCTTGTGTACCCGTCAGCACTGGCGGTTACGCTCTCCAGGTGGACTCTAGGTCGAAAAGTTAAAAACCGGTTAAGGCAGGTGGACGAGGATTATGACTAGGGTTGCTCCCGGGCGGAAATCTTCACCGCGGAGGAGACTGGCGTTATTCTTGGTTTCAGTATACCGCAAACGCTTACCGAGATTTACTCAATCAGTCAGCCAACCAAAGATAATAAAGGGGTTACTCCAATCTTACGCGTAGTCGGGAAATCCAAACTGTACTCCACGATCTTCCACAGTAAGCCAAAACTTCACCTTCCTTTCCAATACAACTTAGCGAGTTCCAAACACGTAAAACTTTATTGAGTATAGAGTTTCTCAGATGACTACCGGTCAGGGGACTTCCGGTGAGCTCTTTTCAGCCTTCCTTGGGCAAACGATTAACAATTATAGGGGACCTTGTTAACCCTCTGCTGCTGTGGACCAATGTCTTAGAAAGCGAAATGTGTACTGGTATTTATCCCTAAATCCAATATGAACCTTACCCAAAATAGAGCGGCCAGCATGACCTGGACGCTTCTGTACCGTACCCTAAATAGAGGGACCAGCCTGTGACCTGGATGGTCACTCATACCGGCATGGACGGCACCAGGGTGACCTGGCCATCATCTTCAATATTTTCGGTTAGCCACCCGTTTGGTTGTCGGTGCTTCGTCCGGCTACCACAGGGATATAACCTGCCTGGAGCCTTGTATTCATCCTTTGACAGCCGCAACAATCGGCCGCCTTCTAGCAAAACTTGATCCAACGGGCCGACTCCGAGCAACGTGGCTGGTCTGACACTACGCACCTGGACCACCTCCCTTAGCTTCCGTTCCGCGTCTAAATACTAGTCCGACGCTTCTGAACCCCCCCACGGACACCTCCCGCAGCCGTCATTCGATGTCTGTTGGTCTAAGGCAGAAACTCGTCAACATGTACGGCGTGGCGCCTTTGGAAGTCTTACCGAGCTCGAAGCTGGTGAATGTAGCACTTTACGTGCCGTCAACCGAGAAAGATCTGAGTGTGTGCGAGTAGAAAGCAACCCAATTGCGCGTTTTGGCTCTTCACTGCTTCAGAAACTGAAGCGTCTTCAAGGTCTATTGAAATCTACCAGTATTATATTGATCAAAGCTAAACCATGTCACAAACCGACAAACCTCGGTAAGCATAACTCGTCCGAGCCGTTAACTAGTGAGAGTAATACCAAGGAGCGAGAGAAAGAAGATATGACGTGTCTGACCTCGATGTGTACCAGCAATAATAAAAATTTCCTGAACGGCACGGCACCAGCGCCGCTGCTTCCTGCTGTGGACTCGCTTCTGACATTGCTGCCAACAGTCTCAATGATGCCCGGAGTTGTCACGACTTCTGCTACTGCTACGACTAATTCTTTAGAAATGCTACTGTTCCTGTTTACTCCAAAATCAGGAGCACGATTAGTCCCTGCGCAAGTCCCACAGCAGCCGTTATTTGCGCCAAAAGCACCTTCTCGTGTTCAAGAAAATCGCATGCATTTGCTGGTTCAAGGAGCAGGTCTAGTGAATAAACAGCAGGATGCATAGAGTCTGGAGGCATATGAGCAGGAGGTCCAGTTGCTCCGGTGGATGTTGCACCAGTTGCAGCAGGGCAAATTGCTGCTAGAGACGGAAGTCCAGCGGTTGCGCACTCAGCTGAAAAGCGCCAATTGCAGCAAGATGACAGCCAGAATTTAAGTTTTGTACCAGTGTTACAAGGTCTAAAAGACACGTGTAGTCGAAGTAGCGAGTCGTTCAGTAATAAAGCTAAACGCACAAACATAATCCAGTAATCAACACTTTTTTACACCAGTATGCAGACTTTAGTCGAAGAACAGACGCTACAACACGACGGCCGCTACCGCTTCTTACGGCGCATCGGTAGCGGTCATCATGTGGTATGTCTATGTAGTGAAGTGGTTCCGGAATGAATCAACTGCCTGATGTGAAGTACTCCTGACCGGGGCTGTATTTGATTGGCCCAAATTGCTATGGACCATATCCCATCCTTGCCTCAATCTCAGAATGGATACACGGAGCTGTTGATCTGGACGGATTTGTTTACCGGGCTGGTCATAGCAAAAGCCAGTTCCACCCGTACCGCACAGCAGATGGCTCGGAGTTACGAGGAATGTGTGTTTAGACGTTTCGGAGCAAGCGAGGTCATCCGGCATGATATGGAACCTGGATTTATGGCGGATCTATTCCGAGCCTTCAACAAGACAAAAACAGAGCGGCGCGACCATGGCTTACCGCCCTCTAGCGAACGGAAAGGCCGAAAGAATGGTCCAAACTCTGACTAGAGCCCTCAAGATGTATGTGATGGAGGCGGATCAGCACGACTGGGATGAATACGCCGAGAGACTTGTTTTCGCCATTAATTCGTCGTACGATCGGGTAAGGGGAGACACCCCTTTCTATTTGGCTTATGGATGGAATCTCGATCCACCTTGGAAGCTGCCATCCCAATAGGATGTACCAGAAGCCGTGATAGAGACGCCCGTCGCTGGAGGATGGGGGTGCAACGTCATTATTCACTGGAACAAGTAAACGAACGCCTCCGACAAGCAATCCAGGACCGCGCCGACCAGAACAATGACCAGGTCAGGGAGCATGGTATAGAGTCAGGCTCCCAGGTATGGTTGTATCTGGACCGAGACAAGGAAGGTTACGCACGAAGCTAGCCCATATGTGGCATGGTCCTTTCCGAGTAGCGGAGCTGGTCGGGGAGCACGCGGTCAGGCTGGTTACGGCAGGCACTGACCTCAACGTTTTCCTAATAGTGCACGTTTTCGAGCTGAAGCTCGTGAGAAACTTCCCAGATCGCCCGAGTACGCGCCTGGTATTGGAGAGCGACCGGTTCGACTTTGACGAAGCCCTGCTGCCAGAGGACAGTTGGGACAAACCGCTGGATCCGGATGAGTACGAAGTAGAGAAGATTTTGAATGTTCGAACCGGACGGAAAACCAGGTTTGGGCGGATCCACAGAGAGTGTCTGGTGCAGTGGAAAAACTACGAAGAATGGTCGTGGGTGGATGAGCGTGATCTAAATTGTGGATCCTTGATGAGGGAGTTCGACCGCCGACGAGCGAGCCGGAATCGTTTCGAGGTCATACAGACCTATGAAGGTGGTGTTGACCCAGAAAATTAGGCCATCCGGCTGCCGGGGAGCGGGTACGGCCAGATTAAGTAATATTAATCGACCAATTAAATGGTGGATAGGAACTAGTCTGACCAGAAATGGGCCAATTGGGTGCTGGATTAAAAACCTTTTTGGAGTCAGCATGAGTGATGGAGTGGCGAAGCTGGATGGGTGTGTGGATTGTGGAAGTGAAAAACAAAATTTCGGTGTAGGCACTGGAATGAATGATGTACTCGAAGGGTGATCCAACGATGAATTCGTGTCGGTATCGTCGTGGCCGGACATGAGAACGGTGGAGGATTCAAAGTATGAGATGCGTAGTGAGATCGTGCCTCAACCGTTGTGCGGTTGCGACAAGACTCAGGGGCGGCTGTGAAGTAGTCCTGATATTAACGGGCTGATGAGAAGTGAATGCATTCACCTGATTGGTAGAAATGTTGGTCCCAGCCAGCTACCCGGATCGGCCACCATAGGACGCAGGCTGGTAGCTGCCGGGTGTATTCACAAGCGGCAGGACGGTGGCTGGATATCGGGTGTACGGCACACGAAGGAGTATCCAGGCGAGCCGGCTGATTATGGTGTACAGTACACCAAAGATCATCCAGCTGTAGCCTGATGGGAGCTGAAGGGTAGCTGGATGGCAGCTGGATGGTAGCCGGATGGTAGCTGGATGGTAGCTGGATGCCAGCCGGATGGTAGCTGGATGGTAGCTGGATGGTAGCCGGATGGTTTTGGTGTACGGCAGACAAAAGAGCATCCAGCTGGAGTCGGATGGTTTTGGTGAGCGCCACACAAAAGAGACAGCTGGGCTATTTCAGGTAAGATACATAACTACCCAGCCGGGCTATTTGGGGTAGGTTACACAAAAGGGAGTATTGGACATAGGGATAAAACTCAGTATACGTTTCGCTTTCTAAGACACAAGTCGCTTTCATTGGCTCACAGCAGAGGGCTAACAAGGTTCCCTCTTGCTGCTATTGGTTTACCCGGGGAAGGTTAAAGTAACCCACCGGAAGTCCTCTGACCAGGAGTCGCCGCGTCGTGTATACTCAACTCAAGTCGCCCGTGTTTTGAACACGGTATATCTCTATTGGAAAGTGTGGTAACGTTTTGGCCTACTGTGGAAGATTGTGGAGTTACATTTGGATTCCCTATTACATACACGACTGGATTTACCCCTTTATTATCCCCTCTGGTTGGTTTAGCTGGCCGATCGATTATTCTCGGTCCAGCCGTCGCAGTATACAAACTTCAAGTATATTGCCAATCCTGCTCCCCGGTGAAGATTTCCGCCCAGGAGCTACCCTTTGTCCTAACCCTCGTCTCCTTATTCGACGGACTTTTCACTTTTCGCCCTAGGGTCTATCAAGAGAGCGTAATCGCGAGTGCTGACGGGTACACAGGTGAGCTTTTCGAACATGGATCATCCAAGTCGTCACGACCAAGGTGATGGAAGTGACCGATCCAGCCACTCCTGGATGCTTTAAGCGCTTAGGAAGACTTCTTTAATTGGACTTTTTCCTTGGAAGTGGGCAAACCAATAGCAGCAAGAGGGGATCTTTGAAACCCTCTGCTGTGAACCAATGAAAGCGAATTGTGTCTAAGACAGCGAAACGTATACTGGTTTTTATCCCTATGTCCAATACTCCCTTTTGTGTAACCTACCCCAAATAGCCCGGCTGGATAGTTATGTGTCTTACTTGAAGTGGTCCAGTTCACTCCGATCGTATGCTCTTTTGTGTATCGGCCCAGACGGTACACCAAACTCAGTTGGTACCAACCCAGCCGGGACACCACACCCAGCTGGTATCAACCCAGCCGGTACACCAAAACCCGCCGGATCGGCCGGATGTCCATCCATCTAAGCTCACTTGACCGCTGGCGCTAGCACTTCCTTGGCAGCTCCACGTCCGACCCTGGTGCCTCATCCGTCCTCTAAGAAACTCAACCGCCCATACACCATCCGAACAATCCGTCCTTCGGTCGTCCACTGTATGAGGTCATCCGGTTCACCTGGTTCGCTAGCCCAACTACCCACATCTCGACCATTCCCATCTGGCTCGACTCCGTGCCTGGCAACCTTCTGCCGCCAGAGAATACATCCAGCGGCCACTAGACTACGTCCCATGTCGGCCGGTCCGGGCATCTAGCTAGGGCCAACATTTCCACCAATCAGGTGGGTGCGTTCACTTCCCATTAGTCCGTTAATTTCCAAGTCATTTTACCACAGCCGCCCCTGAGTCTTGCCGCAGCCACACAACGGTTGAGGTACGAGCTCACTACCTCTTTCACACTTCGACCTCTCCGCTGTCCCTATGTCTGGTCACGAAGATACCCGCACTGATCCATTGTCGGGACACCCCCCGACGCCTTCGAGGCCCCCGGGAGGCTGCTTAAGCGCCCGCTCTGCTGGCCTCGAGCGTCGTCCAGGGCGGCCCGAGGTGATTACCCTGAAAACTCAAATCGCTGCCCTGCCCGCTCAGGTAGCTAGCCTGGAGAAGGCGAACACTGAGTTGTCTCTGACCGCACGGCTGGCTGATCAACAGGCAGATGAAGCCCGGGTCCGGGAGGTATTGGCTGATCTCCAATTCCAGAGCCACATCATCCAACTGGAAAGTGAGAAAGCCGATCTCATTCAAGAGAGAGATCGCTACAAACAGCTGTCTGAATCCGTTGACTCGTTGCGTATCTTGTACCCGAAAGCGACGGCCGCCGTGAACTCCCAAAAAAAGTGTATCCTTGCTTGTTCAGGACCATCTCCCAATCCACTCTTCCTGTATGCGTTCTCAGAACAGAGTGTCATGTGCTATCGTTTCATGATGCTCGAGTCTTCTCATGCCTCAAGCGAGGTGACGGAGCACTACGAGAGGTACATCCTCCTCTCCCAGCGAATGGAGAGTTCCCAAGTGAACTTGGGCAATCTGGAAAAACACCGGATCCGGCTTGCAAAAAAGCTGGTGAAGTACCAGAAAGCGCTGGATCGGTCGGCCCCTGCGCTGCCCGGGCTTCAACGTCAAACCCAGGAGTTTGAAGTCGTGCATGCTGAGGCCCAGTCGAACGTGGATGACGCCCGACAAGTGGTCTCCGACCTTACGCAGCGCCGCACGGACTGTTTATCCTCGATACAGGCGGCTCGGACCCGACTGATCACGGCGGGTGCCAGGATGAATCGTCTGATGAAGGGCCCTGCGCCGATCCGGCAGGCCATTAGGCACCTCCTCGATTTAGCTTGTCCACGTGGTCCCGGTCCGACCACTCCCGCTCCGCCATCTCTCCCGTTGGCTGCTTCTGCTGCGGGCGTCCCGCCATCTCTCTCGTTGGCTGCTGATTCTGCCGCGGGTGCCCGAACATCCGGGGCAGGGGCGTCCGCTCCAGGTTCGATAACCGTTAGCACGGGAGTGGCCACACGTCTGCGGATCTGGGATACTTCCCGAAACCCTAACCCTCCATCGGTGTCAGCCGGCGCGCAGGCGGCTTCCCCATCGTTCCCAGAGGATCCTCCGGTACACGGGGAAAAACGTCGTTCCAGCCGGATTGCATCGCTCCGTTCCCCCGTGGCGGCTAAACGGCTTAAACAGTCTGCCGTGCGAGCGAACACGGCAAAAGTTCGTGGAGACAATAGACCGGGCTCCAACCCCACTTCGCCTCCGGCTCCGTCCGGCTTGCTGGCTTCTGGGAAATCGCCCCTTCGTGACCGTGCTACGAGATCCTCGTTAGAGCTTCGTCTACTTCGGTTCTCCTCGGAATCTCTCCCCACGACCCTCAAGGTCCATCCACCGCTTCTCCGGATGGGGAGGAGGCGCCCAGCCTGCCAGAAGTGGACGGCGATGAGGTCGCCGCCGAGGACTACGAAAGGTCACCCTCCCCGGACATTTTTCACTGGATGAGAACGAGTCTAAGGAGTCCTCCGAAGAGTCTCCCCCGCCTTGGATTCCCCGTCGAAAAGTCATGACGGCTTCCGAACTGACTGCGGCTCACCCCTGGTCCAAGGTGCAATTGGAGAGCTTGTATATCGCAGACCTCACCGGCGCCTTCGTCGCTCGGGATTTGTCTCGTCCGCCGTGGTGGGTATTTGCACCGGCGTCAAAGAAGCCTAAAATCAACAAATGGCGTCCTGATCTTGTTGCGATCGACCCGCTGAATGTGATCCTGTCTCTCAAGCCATGGACCGTACTGGGGACGGATATGCCAGGAATGGACCAACCCCATGTCGGCTGGTTTGCTGATCTTCGTGAAGCCTGTAAGGGGTATCTCTCCCGGCAAGGACAGGCCATCTGGGAGTCCACCCATCATCTCTTTATCTCTGCTGACGCCGAACGTAAGTCTCCCGCTCTGGCCCGATACCGAGCCGACCGTAAGCAGCGTCGGAAACGGGCGGCTGAGGGATGGACGAAGATTTGCACCCTCGTCGTCGATGGCATCCAGCTCGGCCACTGTGACTTGGACATTTTCCTCCACCCCATCTTGCTACACCTGGCTACCCGCCGGGTGGAGAAAAGCGGGCATCCGACCGAAAGTGGGACGTGGTATCCAGGATTGGGTCGCACCACCACTCTCCAAGCCTCGCTCGCTGAAATCGACCAGCAAGATTCGTGGCGCAACCAGTACCGGCAGGAACCCGACCGCCACCCTGGCCTCAGCGTGTCCCGACTCCGAAACAAGTTCTGCCGCACTCGCCAGGGATGATTTACGAGGCCAGTCTATTTTTTGTTCTAACTATTTCCACTTCCTCATCCATCCATGGCCATTTGCCTCGCTAATACATCTTTCCTTCCGTTTTCCACATCGAAACCACTTGTCCATCCCTATAATCCGAAACACCGATCCAGCTTCACCACTAATGCTAATCCTCAAAAGTCTTCAATCCGGCACCATGCCGATTCTAAGATTACTCCAACACCTGATTGCCCCATTCCTGACCAGACTAATTTCCATCCGCCGGTTGATTGGCTGATTAGTGTCGATTAATCCGGCCGTGCCTGCTGCCCGGCAGCCGGATGGCCTAATTTTCTGGCTCCGCCCCACCTTCTTCGTGGGTCTGCATGACCCCGAAGCGGTTCCGGCTCGCTCGTCGGCGATTGAATTCTCTCATCAAAGCTCCACAATTTAGGTCCAGCTCATCCACCCACGACCGTTCTTCGGAATTTTTTCCACTGCACCAGAAACTATCTGTGAATCCACCCAAACCTGGTTTTCCGTCCGCTCCAAACATCCAAAATATTCTCTCCTTCGTACTCGTCCGGATCCAGCGGCTTGTCCCTGTTATCCTCTGGCAGCAGGGCTTTGTCAAAGTCAAACCGATCGCTCTCCACCGTCAGGTGCGCATTCGGGCGGTCCGGGAAGTTTTTCACCAACTTCAACTTGGACGCATGCACTATCGGGAAAACGTTGTAGTCAGTGCCCGCCGTAACCTGCTTGACCGCATGTTCCCCGACCAGTTCCGCTACTCGGAAAGGACCATGCCACATATGAGTTAGCCTCCGCGCATAGCCTTCCTTGACCTGATCCAGATACAACCATACCTGGGAACACGGCGCTATACCGTGCTCTCTGGCTCGGTCGTTGTTCTGATCGGCGCGGTCCTGGATTGCTTGCCAGAGGTGTTCGTTTACCTGTTCCCGTGTCAGTGAATAATTACGTTGCACCCCCATCCTCCAGCGGTGGGCGTCTCTGTCACTGCGTCTGGTACATCCTATTGGGATGGCAGCTTCCAAGGTGGATCGAGGATCCCATCCATAAGCCAAATAGAAAGGAGTGTCCCCCCTTACCCGATCGTACGACGAATTAATGGCGAAAACAAGTCTCTCCGCGTATTAGTCCCAGTCGCGCTGATCCGCCTCCACCACATACATCTTGAGGGCTCTAGTCAGAGTTTGGACCATCCTTTCGGGCTTACCGTTCGCTTGAGGGCGGTAAGCCATGGTCGTGCTCTGTTTTTGTCCCAGAATCTTGTTGAAGGCTCGGAATACGTCCGCCATAAATCCAGGCTCCCTATCATGCCGGATGACCTCGCTCGCTCCGAAACGTCTAAACACACATTCCTCGTAACCTTGAGCAACCTGCTGAGCGGTACGTGTGGAACTGGCCTTTGCTATGACCAGTCCGGTAAACAAATCCGTCCAGATCAGCAGCTCTGTGTACCCATTTCGAGATTTAGGTAAGGATGGGATATGGTCCATCGCAATGACTTGAAAAGGATAGGTGGCCTGTATATTCCCAGGCGACCGCCCTCTAATGGTCGGCCGGCCCTTCCCTGTTTCACAATCCGGGCAACTTCCCACATAAGCTTGTACGCTGTGATAGAGGCCCCGCCAGTGGAAATGCGCCTTGATTTTATGCTATGTCCGGCCGATGCCCTGATGTCCTCCTTCCAGACTCACGTGATAGTGATGGAGGATATCCGGTTGCAGGGTAGTAGGTACGACCAGCCGAGCGGATTTATCCCTCTCGATTTCGGGCTGATCAGCATCACGGTAGAAAAACAATAACCCGTTCTCATCCGCTTCGTAGTCTGGGGCTAGCTTAAAGCATTTCTTTAGCTTGTTCGGCGCTCAGTTTATCCACTTTCCCTTTCAGGTACGCCTTGAGATCCACTATCCACTCCTCTTCGTCCTGCGCTTGGAGAATCCGCTCTGCGCGTAGCTGTTGCACTATCCCCTCGCTTATTGCTTCCGGAGATGGTGAGCCAGCGGCTGAAGAATGGCGCTTTTGCGACCGGGTGACGGCGTTCACACGGGTTACCTCCTCCATGTTGGCCGGATGGCTAAGTTCAGGCAGCCGATTGATCTCTGCCAGATCCGATAACAAACCTGGATCGGAAACCGTGACACCGACTTGGTCACGCATGGCCAGCGTAGCCAAGTGATCTGCACTCTTATTCCAGTCCCGTTTGACATGTAACAATTCATGTTCTGGCCATTTCCGCAGGGCGGACATAACCCGATCGTTCAAAAGTCTTAGCCGGGGAGCCTTGCAGTCTATTTCTCCCGTGATTTGCCTGATCACCAGATTGGATTCACCGCATATGACGATCCGCCCCTGCGTCCGGCCAGCCAGCAGATCTAGGCAAAGTAACAGTCCTCGGTATTCTGCTTCGTTCACAGTTATGACAGGCGTGAAATCTGAAGCGGCAGTGACCACTTTCCACTCGGGCAACTTCCACAAAATAGCACTATAGGCCCTACTCCCTTTTTTACACTTGCCGACCCGTCAAAACTCAGAACCATTAGTTCTTCCGTGGGTCCCACTGTTGGCGGTGGTAATATGATGGATTGTCGCGGCTGTTTCCGAGGCGCTATGGCTATCAGCGCTTGCTCCACTTCTGCCCTTGGGGTAATGCTGGCTGCTAACGTGCCCAGTATCTCCTCTTCTCCTTTAATACACTTGATTACTTCGAGAGACCACTGAGACAGCAGAGCGGCCCATCTACCCAGCCGGCCGTCAATTCCATTTGCCGTCAGAAGCCATGACAGGGTCGACCGTCTAGAAAGTACCTTGATGGGCCGAGACACCAGCATAGTATAGCACACATCCAGGATCCGTAATAAGGCCAAACCTTCTTTATCCACTAGCCCGTAGTTAACTTCATTAGCCTTCAGAGTCCGGCTAGTGAACGTCACAGGACAATACACTCCGTCATGATCCTGCACAAGGGCAGCTGAGATAGCCCACTTGTTAGCATAGATGATGACCACAGGCACCTTATTAACATCGAAATGCTTCAGGACTGGTGTGGTCGCCATCTTTGCTTTCAGCATGCCAAAGGCATGATGACCCAAATAGGTCACCTTAGCTTTTCCCCAGAAACTCTTCACCACACTAATCGAAAGATTCCACTTTCATAAACTTTTCCACTTTCTCACATAGTAAATCCCAAGTAGTCGCCGTCACGAGAATGTCATCAATGTAGGACCGCCTCCCCAAAACCGAAGGTTTTGGGACGGTGTCCGGGTCACCTTCGGCGAACACGTCACCGACCAGGGCAGGATCTTGATCCGCCTTGATCTTGAAATGGCCATACAATGCGTTATCTATTAGCCGCTGGTAAATCTGCGGAGCATTCTTTAGGCCGAACGGCATCCGGTTCCACTCGGACAACCCGAAGGGCGTCACAAACGCAGAGATTTCCCGTGCACGATCGGTCATAGAGACCACCCAGAATCCACTAGCCATGTCCAATGAGCAATACCACAAAACTTTATCCAAATCCTCCAGCAAGTCGTTTATCAACGGCATCGGGTAAACCATTAGCTTAGTCAGCCGGTTCACCAGCCGGTAGTCGATACACAGCCTTATATCCACCCCATTCTTCTTAATAATGATTACAATGGGCGAAGCCCATGGCGAGGTGGACGGCTGAATTATCTTGGTGGCCAGCAATCCCTTGATAAGCTCCGACAGCTTTTCCCGATACTGGGGGCGACTCTCCGGCATTTTTGTGCAACCGGCTTGGCGTTTCCCACATCAATGTCGCATACCGCCCCATGGGCGGCCGGAGGAAGTGCGTTTCCTGGTCCAATCAGCAGATGCTTTCGTTTCCATATGATATCCTTCAGCCTGCTGATCTCTTCCGGGGTGTTCACATCCGGGTCTCCCACTTGCAGATCGTCAATAGTAACCGCTGGGGGACAGGGGGTTACCTCAGGTAGCACCGCCATCTGATCCTCCATGCCTTCAACATATAGCTCACCCCCTTCATGAATGCAGACTTGGTCAGCTTCGACTAATTCCAGATCCTGATCGGCCGGATCGGTCGATCCGCCTCCGGCTATTTCCGAATCCTGATCGGCCGGATCGGTAGATCCGCCTCCGGCTAATTCCGAACCCTGATCGGCCGGATCGGTTTTGATCCGGTATCATCTTGCTCATCAAGCCGTCCGGCATCGGAGGTGACCGCACATGTGATTCTGCTTTGTCTTCTCTTCTGATCCTGTCGTTCGTCCATCTTAGACGGAGTGGACAAAATCATATCAGCGATCGGGGCAGGATCTCGGCCAGTACGTTCCACCGGATCCAGCGATGGCCGGCTCCGCGTCAATATCCTCGAAGGAGTCCGGTACTCAGGTTTAGCCACCATTGGAGTCTGGTCCTCTTCCACTACTTCTTCTTCGCTGACCACATCGGCGGTTGCCTGAAAGGCCAGGTTTTGCTACTCGATATAGCGTCTTGAGCCGATAGTGACATAACCCGGCCGGCGGGGCACCTTGTCCTCGACCAGCCACATTCCAATGATCACATCTTTATGCAAGGTGAGGGGCCTTTCCGAGATATTGGTCACACTTATGTAATTGAGGTGACCTTCCCCTTTGACAAACGAGGGTACCCAACACTCGCCCCTTGTCAGCCATAACTTACGCCGCCTGTCGTGTGGTCGTACCATTACTTCCACCGCTTTTCCCACTGGCACCGTTACAAACTGACCTAACTTGAGGAACTGGACGTGGGCACCATATAAGGGCCGCCGGCCGGCGAGCTGGATCTGCACCTCATCCGGTAACGTCAATGTTCCATGCGGTAAATCCAACCGTATGCCGGCTGGGACCATAAAGTCCATTCCCAGAATTGCATTTTGCCCGGCTAGCTTACCTACCCAGGCGGTAAAGTAGTACACCAAAGACCCAGCCAACGTAATCTTAACTCTTGTTCTTCCTTGGGTCATGTATGAACTTTCTCCAATGCCGATACATTCCTGCCGCTTCGTCTCGTCTATTTCACACCCCACCTTACGATCAAAGGTGGTGTCAACGATAGACATTTCTGCGCCAGAGTCAAATAGCATGGTGGCCTTCTGGTTATTGATTTTACCATCCGCCTTGGTTTGCTTGAACCATTTATCCGGTGAATGGTATTTCCAATAACCTCGTGGTTCGCCGGGTAGCAGATTCAATTCCATAAGCACTTCAGACCGAGAATATTCGTCCGTTCGTATACTGCTCACCAGGAAGGGGTCAGCCGTTCTGCCCGGGGACCGGATGACGTAATCGTCAAACTTACATGTATTGTCGGTTACGCTTTGCTTTGCTTCTTGATTATCCTCCTTACCGACATATGCATAGATACTAACACTAGACCGCTCGGCTCGAACCAGATTCTAACCTGGCGAGCGATCTAGTTTAACATCTTTTCCACCCCGGGCGGCAACATTCCAGCATGCTTGGTCGGGACGTACCACTTCTTCATCTGGTTGTAGAATTCTTCGATAGGGCACAGTCCAGCCTCGTGCACTTCCCCGCAAGTCTTGCAGGTGAACAAACAGTGTTCCGCCGGATGTCCTTTCCTTTCGCACTTCTTGCAGGTCAGCCGCTTCCAACAGCTCCGGTCGTCATGCTTGATGGACCCAGAGTGGGTACATTTCCGTCTGGGGTAATCCTGGTCAGTTCGAGCCGGAAAGCCCTTCTGTTGGCTGGACCCAGCTGGCAGCCTGGATGGCTGACTGGCTTCCGCCGAGAACAGGTACCGGTACTGCTCCTCCTCAGATTCGCCCCCAGACCGCTGGTACTCCTCTTCCGAACTAGTCGCATCCAACTCTCGGGCGACCATGCGGACCGCTCGGGCCGTCCTGGTAAATGGCGGTCGGCTTCGTTAAAACGGAACTTGAACCGTCCGGATCCGACTGCCGCCTTGGGGCCTCGCTTCTTCGCTTTTTGTTAAGTGCGCAGCGTCAGTTCCAGTTCCGTGGTATTCTTCAATCGCAGTAACACCAGCTGGTCCGCCAGCTCCCGATCGTCCAACGTGATGATAAAATGTTCCGCATGTTCCCGATCAGCTTCTGACCGGCTGGCATCTTCTTTAACCGGTATGTTCGCCCTCATGCCAGCGACATTTAGACGATGGAGGTATTCCAGAGGGGTCTCGTCTGCCCGCTTCTTGGTGTGGAAATGCTGGCGCGCTACCGACATTCCCGATCCGCAGTATTGCTCTCCGAAAGCTTCAACCAGTTCCTTCCAATCATCCCGGACTTCCCGGCTGAGCTGTTGGATCCAGTTTTTAGCCGGACCCTTCATCAAGTCTCCGAAGATCAGGCACTTCTCATAGTCCGGCGTCCGGTCTCTGAGAAATGCCGACTTCGTCTTGCTCAGCCATCCTCGGGCTTGGTCCTCGTCCATGTCTCGTCCAGTGAAATCTTTTAGCTCGGACGTGGCTGACATCCGAACCCTTATAATCGCTCCTGAGTCCGGATCAAACGCTTGGGCCGAGGCCATGTTGGCTCGGCGAGCCATCCCCAGGTCCAGGTCATCCGGATCGTAGTGGTACTTGGCCGACTTGACGGATTCCATATCCACGTCGCTAAGAGACAGCTTCCTATTCGTTGGCCGCCGTCCGGTTCGGCGACCTGTCTGGCGGCTCGGCGGGGCGGCATGGGGTTCACTCTGCTTGGACTGCACCGACTCCATGTCTTCGTCACTCGGCTCCCTCGCATAGTACTGGACTGGCTCGGACGCCTGACTTCCACGACGAGCCGGCTGGTCCGGTGACTTCGGACTGCCGCGGCTGGCACTCAGCCGACGCTGCTCTTCCAAGTATCGTTCCATCATCGCCGAAAACATGTTATGCAGGTGATCGGTCACTTGAGGGCTCGCGTGGGGGTCGGCTCGCGGGGCGACTTGGGGGGCGGCCGGGCTGCCAGATCGACATTCTTTCTTAATCCGCCCGTCCACGTCTTCATCCTTCGGGTCTGGATCCGCCGTCGCTGTCCGGGTCTGTATGCTGTACTGACTGGCTTTCTTCCGCTCGGGCGTATCCGGATCTTCATGTCCTCCAAACCTCATGGCTGTCGCCACACGCGCTGCTCCCTTTGGGCCAAGCGTCATACGGGTGGTACCCACCGATGAGTCGGTTGAGTCCGCTTCCGAGGGGGCGGACTCGTACTGAGAAGACCCCGAGTGTATTCCGGCTGGTCTGCTTGCTGCCGGCGGCGTGGACGGCGCCACTCCAGTCGTGGCTGTCATCTTCTTTGACGGAGAACAGCCCACTAACGGTATCAAGCGGTCGTGCAGTGCGCTGGGTGCCTCCTTCAACTTGTCTACCTTCAGATCGAAAAGCTCGTTCGGATCGAACACGCCGGTGTTAATGCCGGCTTGTTTGAGTTGATCGAATAGTCCTCTAATAAGGGACACGTGGCCGTCTGAGAGGGCTGGGGGAGAGACGGGACCTTTTAATCCGCCTAGGATTTTCGGCCGTGTTATCTTCAGCACCTTATCCGTTCGCAAAAACTGTCCCAACTCGTGAAGACGGCGGGCACGCTCGAGATCGGTATCCGTAACCTTCTGTGATAGGCCGTCCAATTTTTCTTCTTCTTCTTCGAAACGCGGCCTATCTTTGCGGGTTGAATAATCCGATTCCTGCCAATCCGGTCTCTTTAGAGGTAGGTGGCCCGGATCATGACTTAATCCTGATCTGGCCAGCTTCCCACTCCGGTCGTATCCGACTTCCGATTCTTCTTTCTTAATTTTTTCTTCTTTGATATCCATAATATGCATTTGTTTGTTAGGATCATGGTCGAAACCATGATCCTTCCTCGGACTATGGTGACTTGCACCATAATCCGATCCGGCTCCAGCCGGGGTATAGCGGCCGGTACTACAGTTAGTATTAGTAATCCGGCACAGTACCGTAATTCGCCCCCGGCGGAGCCTCTAGGGGGGTAACTTCTTCTTTAATGTCGACCTCGAACTCCCCAATCCGAGGCGACCATCGCATCCTTCCATCTTCAGCAGCATTGGGGGCGATATGCCTTCCCCCAATGCACCCGACACAACATCGTCAACAATTTTGACAGGTTTAGGTCTTTCGCCCGCTAGGGACTCGCGGTGATATCCAGGGTCACCAAGAGATCCGGGCACGCGCACCATTGTGGTGTAGTCGCTCTCAGAAAATCTTCCTGAGACGCGAACACCACCCACGGGGGTCCCAGACGACTGACTACCGGAGGGGGTACTCCGTCCATCCGAGTCATGATCCGATCCGGCTTCCTGCCGGCTGGATCGGTCGCTTCCATCCGCTTGATCGCGACTGCTCGAATGTTGCATGTTGAAAGCTCACCTTGTGTACCCGTCAGTACTGGGTGGTTAGCTCTCCTGGTGGACCCTAGGGCGAAAAGTGTAAATCCGTCCAATAGGGAGATGAGGGTTAGGACTAGGGGTAGCTCCTGGGCGGAAATCGCCACCGGGGAGCTCGTCTGGCAATACACTTGAACTTTGTATAGTGCCGGCTGGGCCGAGAATAGTCGATCGGCCAGCTAAACCAATAAGACACTTGAAGTTTGTGTAGTGCCGGCTGGACCGAGAATAATCAATCGGCCAGCTAAACCAATAACAATGAAGGGCGAATCCAAATGTGTATATGAGGCAGATACAACTCCACACTCTTCCACAGAAGGCCAAAATGTCACCACTTCCCAATACTTAATACCGTGTTCAAAACACGTGCGACTTGAGGTGAGTATACGAAGTCGCCGCGACTCCCGGTCAGGGGACTTCCGGTGGGTTAACTTAACCTTCCCCGGGCAAACCAATAACAGCAAGAGGGACCTTGTTAGCCTTCTGCCGTGAACCAATGAAAGCGACTTGCGTCTAAGAAAGCGAAACGTATACTGATTTATCCTATATCCAATACTCCCTTCTGTGTAACCTACCCCAAATAACACGGCTGTCCAGTCATGTGCCTTACCCGAAGTAGCCCAGTTAACTCCGATTTTGTGTGCCCGCTTGGCCGGTACACCAACCCAGATGGTACCAACCCGGCCGGTACACCGAACCCATCTGGTACCAGTCCGAATGGTACATTGTACCCGGCCGGCTCGACCGGATAACCACCCATCCGAGCTCCTCGGCCGCTGGCGCCAGCGATTCCTTGGCGGCTTCTCATCCGATCCGGGTGCCTCCTTCATCCACTAGACACTCATCTTCCTTCAGGCTCCCTTCACCCATTCCTTACAAACAATTAGCCCGTCGCCGATCTGCCACCCAGCCGTCCAACATCCGTGGCCTTCCCGTCCGCTTAGCCCGCCTGTTCGACTATCCACGCCCCTGGTCATGTCCGCCAGCCTGATTTCCAGCCGGGCGCCGCCCGGCCGCTCGCAGGTGCACCTGGCAGCTCCCAGATCGCGTCTTCTTATTGACCGGTCCGGGCATCCGGCAAAGGGCGACATTTCAGCCAATCCGGTGCGGGCATCCATCATCATTAGCCCGTTAATTTCCGGAGCACTTCACCACAGCCGCCCCTGAGCCTTGTCGCAGCCGCACAACGGTTGAGGCACGCGCTCATCACATCTCCCACACTTTGACTTTCCAATAACAGCAAGAGGGGACCTTGTTAGCCCTCTGCCGTGAACCAATGAAAGCGACTTGTGTCTAGGAAAGCGAAACATATACTGATTTATCCTATATCCAATACTCCCTTCTGTGTAACCTACCCCAAATAACACGGCTGTCCAGTCATGTGCCTTACCCGAAGTAGCCCAGTTAACTCCGATTTTGTGTGCCCGCTTGGCCGGTACACCAACCCAGATGGTACCAACCCGGCCGGTACACCGAACCCATCTGGTACCAGTCCGAATGGTACATTGTACCCGGCCGGCTCGACCGGATAACCACCCATCCGAGCTCCTCGGCCGCTGGCGCCAGCGATTCCTTGGCGGCTTCTCATCCGATCCGGGTGCCTCCTTCATCCACTAGACACTCATCTTCCTTCAGGCTCCCTTCACCCATTCCTTACAAACAATTAGCCCGTCGCCGATCTGCCACCCGGCCGTCCAACATCCGTGGCCTTCCCGTCCGCTTAGCCCGCCTGTTCGACTATCCACGCCCCTGGTCATGTCCGCCAGCCTGATTTCCAGCCGGGCGCCGCCCGGCCGCTCGCAGGTGCGCCTGGCAGCTCCCAGATCGCGTCTTCTTATTGACCGGTCCGGGCATCCGGCAAAGGGCGACATTTCAGCCAATCCGGTGCGGGCATCCATCATCATTAGCCCGTTAATTTCCGGAGCACTTCACCACATTGCTATTGAGAAAAACCCGTTTTGTTTGCGAGCATAAATCTCATAATCCTTGGTTGCTGCCAAGAAAGTCCAATTTTGCCCGTGAAAAGGTGTAGATGAAGGCGACTTTCCCGATCAGGTCGGGGGAAATGACTTCTTCGAGACGGGGTTGTTCTCCGGAGAAAATCATCACCGGAGGCTGGATTAAGGGTTGTATTTTATGTAATACCGTATAAGTTAGGTCGGGAAGTTTTTCGACCGACCGGACCAGCCAATAACGAGAGATAACCAATAACCACTAAGAGATACGCAAATACAACGATATAAACACGAACTCCCCATGCATATCCACCTAGTTATCTCCACAAACCTTTCTAATTAATTAAAATATTCAAAATACGTAGACGTGAGGGGTGAGGATATAATAATCCAGTACAAATCCCGCCGGGAGACTTGCGATGAGCCAAATTGCGTCAGTACCCGTCTCAACCGGGAATAAGTTGAGCTACATGGGACCTTGTTAATCATGTGCTGCCGACACATGGAGGAATGACTCTTTGTTTACGGGATAAATTCAATCCTATTTTTTAAATATAAAAAAATACTAAGTGTACCGTATATCAACCTATGTGACTTACCCAATACTCTGAACTTGATCATCCCGTCACATGATTGACCGATATTAGATTCAATCAACCTTCGCAATTAGCTGACCACCCTTGCTGTATTCTCTGTCGGGTCATCCTTGCCGGTCGGTCCATCTCCTATTCTCCTTTCCACTTGGCTTTCTCCTGCCATCCGATACCCAATCTCGGTCGGCTTCGTCCGGCCATCCGATACCTGATCCGCCGATCCGGTCGGTCCATTCAACCAATAATACCACGTCCATAGACTTCTTCTGATATTAATGGTGATCGAACTGTGCTCATAATCGGCAAGGTCGGTCGGTTGACCGTGGCGACCGGTCGGCCGACCCAGCTCATATCGACCGTCAAACCATAGCACCATCCAATAGTCGCGATCAATCCAATAAACCAGATCGGTCGGCGTATCCTGACCACGTGATTTGAACTACAAGAAAACATATACTGTAAAACAGTATATTTATAATATGGGTGACCCATAAAATGGGCTCACCAGTGCTAAAAACGGGTATTGCTTCCGTAAAGCAAAAAAGCAACGTCTTCGTAAGGAGTGCGAGCTGTAACTTGGCACAAAAGTCGGTTGGACCGCATCGGTCAAATCAGGCCATTAATAGCATCACTATACTTACAAGGCGAGGAATAGCCGAAGCGGGTTATATACGCCAAAAACAAAGCTAAATCTGCAATATCACTGATGGAGTAATGTCTTCTGAAACTAAAGCCTTACTTTTGCGACATGTCAGCGTTGTGTACAGTATCTGGCAGAGTTTATGAACGTATAATGACTGATATAAAAGACCACCGTCACCCCAATGCCTTTAGCGATATAGAAATAATGACTGAAAACGGACTGGTGACATTTCTGTGGTAGAGCCGATTTCAAAATCCAGAATCGAAGTTTTGGGTGGAAGTCGGATTCCCACTAGCCAGGACGTCTTATTATAGGAGGGGGTACTCCGTTGATCCTGATCAGCGTCAGGATCGGATGAATCATCACTATGATCACTGATCCGATCCTCCCGGTCTTCTGACCGGTCGTCATGTATGATAGAATCCATGTTAAGTTTCATCTCACCTTGTGTACCCATTGAAGTTTGGTGGTTACACCCACTTAGGTGGACTCTAGATGAGGAAAAATGTTATGAATCAGGTCGGGGGATGTTACCTTTTCGAGACGAGGGGCGTTCTCGGGTGAAAACCTTCACCGGAGGACAAATCAGGGGTGATACTATGTACAAGTATCGCAAAGGCCGGGTCGGGATACTTCAACCGACTGGACCAACCAATAAACGGGACATAACCAAGAATCCACGAAAAACCACGATATAACCACGATCTTTCACAGTAAAACCAAAACGGTATCTCCACAAAACCTTTTCAAATAATTAGACGTGTTCCAAGCATGTGGACGTGAGGGGTGAGGCGTTGAAACCTTAAACAATTCCGTCGGGGGACTTCCGGTAAGCCAAAATACGTCAATGCGCGTCTTAACCAGGAATTAGTTGAGCTTCAGTGGCGTAGTTAACCCTGTGCTCCCAATGGCCGCGACACGTGGCAGAGCGACTCTTTGCTTAGGGTTTAAATTCAATCCTGTTATATTATATACAAAATCTAATACCTAATGTACCATACACCAACCTATGTGACCCACCTCATACTTCAATCTTGATCATCTTGTCACAAAATTGTCCTGGTACTACCATAGACTAGTCTTCCATGCTTCTTCAACCTGATCCGTACCACTTTAGACCGATCTTCAGCCGATCCCGACCTGGTTCTCTGCCGATCTTCAACCTACCTGATCTTCAAGTATCAGCTCGGAACCAGCTCAGGGTCGGCTTTTTGGGATGTTGTACATCAGATTCAACACTGACCTTGGCTGAAAACTATCTTTTTTAGCAACTGGAAACTCATTCGGGACCGATCCAGACCGGTTCAGCATCGGCTCGAAACCAGGTCGAACCAGCTCCGAATCACCCCGAGATCACCTCGAGCCACTTCAGAATCGACTAGACATCGACATTTTTAACTTACCCAAACCTTTCCTCAACATCCATTATGCGCTAAGCCCGCAAGTTCGACCGGACCGCTATTCCTCCTGATGTCGGGCTCTATCCGATCCTTTAGTGCCGATTCGGAGCCTGTTTATTGATCTCCACAGCTTGCTTCAGCCGATATGCCCCATGAAGCCATTTTACACATAGTATTCCTTCATACGCTTAATCTTCATGCCCTTGGGCTGGTCCAACTCATTTAGTCGGTTAAACGAGATCGCAATACCACGTCACTTGAACCACTTGGATCAGCGATAATCGGCTCCAATAATCATGTTCCGTCACATCCGCTATACCAAGTTATCCATAAACCTGCTCCATTACACGTTCCATTACATATTGCGGAATCTTGCCCAAAAAATCTGCAACAACTTGATCAAGAAATGATTTGGTGTTGGAAAGGTAATCGGTGCAATGCGTGTAGTTTCTATTTTGTTCTGTTTGAGGAGGAGTCTTTTAAGCAAATACGTTTTATGTGGATGTAGTGAATTACATGAGTGTGCACTTACTACAGAGTAGTCTAAGGCCGTAAATATACACAGTATTTGAAGTGGCCTGAGACAAAGACTTTTGTCACCGTGATTTGTCGGATGTGTCAGCCTTTTAAAAGAGAAGAAGAGGAGGACCCACACCGCACCATGTGAAGAAGAAGGAAAGAATCTTGGCCAGCAGCATCAGAAGATGAGGCAAAAAGCTATTACAACCGTGCTTTGTTTGGCCTCTGATGATGCTGATCGGTGGTGGTGGCTGTCGAATTTTCGCCACAGGTAGCAATTTCTCTGCAGACTTCTACATAAATCAAGCTACAACAGATACAACATCAATAAAACAGCACAAATGAGCGCATCTTGGCTGGAAGAATGGGCTTGACATACGTCCTGAACTTTAGTAGTAGAATCAGCACTGAATACTGGGATCAAAGATTATGAGCAACTCACAAGGGGCGTCCATAGTGCGAGAAGCTGCTGTTTTCCTCTCCAAGATAAACTTGTAAAACGAAGTCAACTAAGTGTACCGATTGCAATCGATAAGTATCAAAACACCTATTGAAAAATAAACATCCCACTCAAAATATCCTACCATTGGAGCAGCGATTGACGAGAAGCAATCGATTGTCAGTGCGTCAAGAACCCCTTATCTATGCGCCGTACATGAATCCAATCGTTTATGCTTTGACCCTGTATCATTATCATCGTCAGCATGTTTGTGTCCTCCACTACTCCGTGGAGGCAAAAAATGGGGACCCTCATATTCCTTATTTACCTACCCCTCAGATGAAATTATGGGTGTGATTTATCCCAGCGATAAATTGCACCCGCAATTTGCATGCAATTTGCAGGTGTGTAATTTGCAATCTCGCAAGGACTCGAAACCCTGATCATGTTGGATCACTTCACTCGCGCCGAATCGTCTGAAAACACATTCTTCGTAACTTTGAGCAAACTGTTGGGCTATTCGAATAGACCCGGCCTTAGCGATCACCAGACATGTGAAAAGATCGGCCCAAATCAACAGTTTGGTATCGCCATTAAACGATTATGGTAGGAGAGAATGTGATACATCGCTATCACTTGGAAGGTCTAAGTCGCCTCGATATATCCAGGTGACCGGCTTCGTATGATCGACATACCCTTCCCGGTCTCACAGTCCGTCGGTAAGCTGTATGAGCCTTACCAAACTGGGATAAGCGATGAGGGTTGATGGACCCATCCAGAATCAGCGTACAGAGGTCTGATCAGGTCCAATTTTAGAAGAAGTGCTGAGTCGGCGCGACCCTTGCGGTCCAACGTGCAGTGAAGGTCAAAGATATGGTTGAGGTAACGGGCAATGTCGATGTTGTGATGATCCTGAGGTCCATCATGGCCCTGAACCAAGGCAGCCAAGATCGCCCATTTGTTCGCGTATAGAAACACGGCCGAAACGTTTTCAGGTTCTTAGTGTTTCAGGAACGCGGTCGTAGCTATCTTCGTCTTCAACATACTAAACGCGAACATGACACGTTCTTTATTGCTTTCCAATCCGGATGAAGGCTGGTTGAACGATGTGCCGGTCTTACAGGTCGAAATTTTGACTCAGTTGACTGGTCGGTCATGACTGGTAACGCTTCTAGTCAGCGCGTATCCACAGCATATGGTAATCCACCTCTCTTAATTCATATAAGATAGCTGCATAAACCGAGAAGTCTTCGATGAACCAGCTGTAATAGTTCAGACTACCAAGAAAAGATTGCATGGCCTGCGGCATCTAAGAGAGGACGCGGAGATGTTGCAAAGGCAACATCTAAAACGTTATTGCCTTCCGAAAGGCGGGCAAAGAAGCACTACATCGTTGATGCATGGCGATGATTCCGATGAGGATGAGGTTGAAGTAGATGTCCCTTAAAGACATCTAACAAATCTAAACTCGCTAGCGATTACACGGATCCATCGTTATACAAAGCCATGATTGGATCCCGACCCTGTCAATTAAGACAGCGACAACTTTTATAAGAGGTAGAAGACTCGGCACGTACCGCAGGTTCACCCAGCGCTCCGTCTGCCAAGCAACAGTAGGCAGAAGAGGTTTATGCCACTTCCGATTCGTCTTATCTTACGGAACCGCATGTTCCTTACAAAGTGGGTTTTTGAACCCCAGAGATGGTTCTTGCGCCCAACAGTGGCGTTCATTGTAACCATGAGTGCTAATACGCGTTGTTTGACATCAATGTGTGAAGACATCCTCGATAGTCGATTCGAACGTTGTACCGACGATAAACGTCGGTACGTTATCGAACTTTTCTTTCAAGTTCGTTATTACACGAACCGGAAGGGGTCGCGGGAGAACAGGGATGATAAAGACACCCTGACTCAAAGTTGGAATGCTTTTGTTGATAAATGTTAACAGAGCTCACATCATGCGCGAGCGTTTGTAAAAGCACTCGCGGTTAGGCAAGACGGTGTGGATCTATTTTGCCTGCACTTTGGAAGGGATACATTGCGGTGTCCCTTCACATAGTATTTGCCCTCGCTGTCTGAGGGGCGATCCTCGCATAAGCGAGGAGGTACTGCTTGTGTAATGTGTGGTTACTCAGTACCCTCTGACATTAAGGGCCTTATTGATACCCTACAAATTTCGGGTTTGAAAAGTATCCTTCTCAAACTCTTTCATGAGGTCAGGGGCATCATCCCTCCGTACCTAGGCTCCAAAGAGTCAAACACTTGGGAATAGCCCAACCAGCGTACCAAGTATACGGTACGCTGCTCTTTCTTGAAAGAATCAAGCGCTTTAAAAGCAAGCCTCAAGAATGTATTGCTAATTCCCCTGATAATCAATCCCGGGTGGCGGTGGAGCTCATGGTGCCCTCACCGCCGTTTTTGCGGAGCATGGTTTATAGCCCCGCAAATTGAGAAGGCCCCCTATAGTTGAGCACCGATATTTCTTACGCCGTGAAGACTATCGGTCTCTTCGCGACGATATGCGCGTCCCGATGGGCGAACATGTTGCCCTTCCGCGGAGAACGATCTTCTGATGATCAAGCTTGACGGCAATAAGTCGGAGCTAGAGATTGTCCGGCTTCTCACAATCGGCTCTAAGCTGATTACATGTCTCTTTAAGGAGACTTGAAGAAGCACCATATACGCCGTGGGAATGAGTCTCAAGACGGAGACGAAACGTAAGGCTCAAGACGCTCACTTTGGAATTAAATATTTAGGAAGCAACTTTCGTGTATAAAAACGGTTTTTTGCATGAGAAGGTAAATTAGTTGTTGATAATAGAACTAATTTGCGTTTCTTAAGGAATTCGGCTTTTTTTATGTGCCTTTTGCTTCTGCGTGTCAAAACCAGAAGCAAGCGCGTCTTTCACGTAGCGTATTACAGCTTGACGCTGTAATACGAAGGCATCTACTGTTTTTTTCGCAGTAGATAAACTTCTTTCGTTGTCTGCAGCCATTGCCGCAGACATATATTCGTCATAAAGCAGCTTCAGTGTCAACTCAAGCTGACTGTGTTACTACCGCTGTAACAGTAGTGGACATATCCATTTATTCACAAGTTGCTGTGACAACTTGTGCATTGGATCGCTCAAAATTTGATTTAAGCAGGTCCCCCCACATCGACTTGGCATACTGCCAAGTAAAGACGGGGTTTGTGGATGCCTCATGGTGTTCACGTAGAACGGAGTATGCTTTGGCGAAGGATGCACCGATTTATTAACGGCAAACTCAGTGTGTGGTAAAAAAGTCACTCCAGCATGCGGGTATGAGTGCGGCATCTCTCTGAGAACGCGATTAACGCGTTCAGTTTGCCCATCCGTTTCCGAACGATCCGCAGTGGACATCTTTAGACGCGTACCCAATAGCGAGAACGTTTTGTGGCAAAAACGTCCTCTGAATCTCGGATCTCAATCTGAGATTATGTTCTTTGGCATTCCGTGTCGTCCGTTCCGAAGACATCAGTGCAAACTCAATCCATGGCACATTTCTGACGTCATCCCCCGTACATCAGGTACGACGAGCGAACAAAACCGACGAGAAACGCGTCTGTTGATAGATTACTGAAGTGATCAAATCCGATAAATAGCTCAACGAACCCCAGCGTTTCTTCTCGTTAGCGTGCATCGTTATCGATTGAACGATGGTCTGTTGTTCTATAGAGCAGACCAACAAGATGTTAGCCGCATCGTCGCTCCAAACGACGATGACGTCAAACATGATATTTTGTTTGAGTACCATGATGCACTGATCCCGGGGCATCAAGGTCGAGAAAAAAATACGCTTCTCTCGCGCGTGACTTCTACTGGGGGAACCAGTATAAGTGAGCCCGCAAGTACGTACGCGCTTGCGAGATTTTCCAGCGTGTAAAGCCTGCGCAGAATCCTCTTCAATCACTGCTGTTTCCGAAAGAATGTTGGGAGTTTGTTCAATGGACCTCATATTCGGTCTTCCGCCCGACAACAGTCGTAAGACTAGAATAGCGGTCGTTTTAGACCGTTACATCAAGACGGTACATCTTGCTGCAGTGTCAGCAAATGTCACTGCCGCGTAAACAGCGCGGATATTTGTTGGCACGGTATTCCGTTTCCAATATAACGCTGAACAAATCTGAATACCGAGACCTATTGATATGTCTAGCGTTGCTGGCTGACCGGAAACAGGGGCGGGTCATCATTTGTGGTGACTCTAATTTTGGTGATCCGACAGATCACAGGCGAAATTGACTGTAAGGCTCCCCGGCTGAGCACTTCGAATGATCAAGTCATAGAGACGCTGAGGATGTGGCCATCTCACGAGATGCTACATATTATGAGAGAATGGAATCGAAGTGCAGATCGTCTGACCACATTGGCCATGCGAGATCACTGCTTCCGACCCGCCTATGCTAGCGGAGTTAACTGAGGTCAATTGACTGGCCTATCTGATCCGGTCAGCTAATGCCCGCAGGACAGTTCAAAGGAATGCTGTTACACAATCCCAGAGACATCGTTCACCAACGTCGTAGTCCATACCCGCAAACTGTTTGAATGAAGGAAAAGTTCAGCAATTACATGCTAAACACATCCTTAAGGCACATAATGACGAAGAAAGGATTGTTAATCTCAGGGCATATCTAAACGGGAAAATTGAAAAGCTGAGTTCGGATTTCATAGTATTACACAATACGCACCCACTCCTTTCTTGACACTGGCTGACCCATCGAAACTTAACACCATTAATTCTTCTGTAAGGAAAACGTTCGGTGGCGGGAGTGTGATCGACTGTCGTGGGTTTTTTTGGGGTTACTGCAATAAGTGCTTCTCCCACCTCTGTTCGGATTGATACTGGCCCCTAAGGTCCCTAAAATCTTTTCTTCTCCGAGGTGCACTTGATGACTTTAAGCGACCACTGAAACGATAGTGCACTCCCATTGCCCAGGTGACCATCGATTCGATTGCCCATGAGGATCCAAGATAGGGTCGATACCGTGTCGACAATACTTTGATCGGTCGGGATACCAGCATCGAGTAGCTCACATCGAATATTCTAAACAGAGCCAATACCTCCTTATCCTCCAGTCCGTAGTTCACTTCTTTTTGCTTTCAATGTTCGACTGGTGAACATCACCGAGCAGTATATGTCATCATGATTTTGTACCAGAGCAGCTTAGATGGCCCACTTGTTAGCGTAGGTAATGACCACCGGTACTTTATAAGGATCGAAATGTTGCAGCACCGGTGTGGTTGGCAACTTCGCCTTTGACATTCCGAATGCCACCTTTTGCCCTGAATATATAATCATCTGAACTGATCAGATTCAGACCGGTGGACTGGTCACCCGGCCGGGCCAGCAATTTCGCCTTCTCATTGGTCAAAACTGCTGACCCGACCTGTACTTCCTCCTACAATTCCATCTCCCGCAACTTATGATAGTCCACCTCCCGCAACTCATACAATACCGCCACAAAAACCAAGAAGTCTTCAAAGAAACGGATGTTAGAATAAAGGCCGCCTAAGAAGGACTGCATAGACTTTAGCGATCGTGGGAAGGGCATGTTACTCAGAGACTCCAAATCTTTTGGGTTGGCCTCCAGTCATGTAATTGAGACTTGGTGACCCAAATAGGTCACCTTGGTCTTCCCCAGAAACTTTTCACAAAACGCTGATCGACAAAATCCAACTTTCACGCGTGATCAGCAATTGTTCATTTCCTCTCACAACAAGTCCCATGAATTAAACGTTGATAGAATATCTCCAACATAAGATTTCCGCCCCAAAACCGAAGGTTGTTGGTAGGAATCAGGGTTATCTTCGGTAAACACGTCCCCGACCAGGGAGTGCCTTCATAATGTCCATGTCAACCAACCGCTGACATATCTGTGGGGAATTGTTTAGACCAAACGGCATCTGGTTCCACTCGAACAACCCCAAAGGGGCGATAAAGACCGAAATTTCCTGAGTCCGGTCAGTCCTGGAGTCTACTTAAAATCCGCTTGCCACATCTACCACAAATCGTTGTCCAAGCCCTCCAGTAGATCGTTAATTAGCGACTTCGGGTAAATCATCAACTAAGTTAGCCGATTCACTAACCGATAACCAATGCACAGCCGTAGATCCACCCCGTTCTCCTTTATAATATTCACTTGGACGAAGCCCAGGGTGAGGTGGATGGCTGGATGATCTTGATAGCTACACTGTCTACGGGATTTAGTATCGGCGTCCGATAAGTGTCTTTGTACAATTACTGTCCGTCCGCTTTGCCGAGACTATTTTTGCAAATCTGCCTACCACAGCCCAGAATATAAATTGTGTCATATTTAATTACTGTCACGTGCCATGATCACAACCATTTTATGGGAAGGCTGGGGAACTGTCACTTCAGAAAGTTACACTAAAATTTGGTTTACAAGTAGGATTTGGTCGAATTGTTTTATGCGAACCAAAGCGTTTCCAAGAAATGTGTTCCTGCTATATGCAATTGTCTGTACTCAAATACTGTTTGGTTAGCATTCCTTTCCGGGGGTCAGCTGACATAATCGTCAAACTTACATGTATTGTCGGTTACGCTTTGCTATGCTTCTCAATTATCCTTACCGACCTTAGCATAGATACATGTACTAACATTAGACCGCTCAGCTCGAACCAGCTTCCAACCTGGTGATCGATCTATTTAAAATCTTTTTCACCACGTTGGTGTTCTTGGTCGGTACATACAATTCTTCATTTGGTTATAGAACTCTTCAATCGGACAGAGTCCAGCCTCGTGCACTCTCCACATGACATAAAGGTAAACAGGCAGTGGGCAGTGCTCGACTAGATGCCCCTTCCGCTCATACTTTTTGCAGTTGCTTCCATCAACTTTAGTCATCATGCTTAATGGACCCACAGTGGGTGCACTTCCGTCTAGGGTAGTCCTAGTCAGCCTTGGGAATGGAAGCCTTTTTACTGACCTGACCCGGTCGGTGCTGGCCTGAACACTGACTGACACTAACATACTTTCGCCGAGAACAGGTAACGATACTGCTCCTCTTTCGAATCACCTCCAAGCCGTTGATTTTTGCCTTCCTAAAACAGGTATCATCCGAGTCCATTGCAACCATACGAACAGCACGGGTCGTGGTTAAAAATGGCTTGATACATTGATCCAGGTTAGGACGACCTGTGCGTGCCCGTCCCGACTGCTGCCTTGAGATCTCGATTCCTTGCTCTCTGATGTGTCCGCTGAATAAGTTCCCAGTCGTTGGTTTTCTTGAGGCGCACAAAGCTAGCTCGTTGGCCAAATCCCGTTACTAATAAAAACTCTACATGTTTCCGGGTAGCTTCTGATCGACCAGCATCTTCTATGACCATTTCGCAGCCACGTGTCCGGATTATATACTTAGATATATAATTTGGGACTATTTAAACTCATTAAATTGTCCGGCCGTAGTTTAATATAAATTAAACTATTGAGAAATAAATTGTATTTGTTCCTGTTCTAGATTCTAGATTATACGCTTCCTCACTTGCAGTTCTCAGTGCAAGCCTGCAATAGCTAGCTAGCTTTGTAACACTTGGTAGCACTTTGGGGTTTGTCTTAACGACCTTTGATCCGCTAATTACTTAAAGGGTGCTGGTTTTAAGAGCCGCTCGGTTGACGACATGTCGTCAACCGAGCGTCAGCAAGGGCAAGACCTAGTAAAGGAGGCTTTCCCTCACTTTCAACAACGTAGCGTGGACGTTATTTTCTAGATGATGCCGACCATGGGGTCCGATGCCATTACCCACCCCCGAGGTAAATCCTCGGAGGGAGCACTCGAGATGAGAGATGTCATTTCAAACGACACTACATCGACCCACAGGTGCGATCCACGCCATTAATGTCGCGATCGCCACCATCAACGCCTACAGGAAGCGTTAAAGCTTTAAAGGCGTGGATACCGCCCTTTATTGGCAAAGAAGTATCGATCGGCATTGGATGGGCTCTGAAACGCAGAATCGCGACAACTTAACGATGTGTTAGTCAGCAATACTGTGCTACTGATAGAACGCAATGGCGGTCGATTTGCTCCTTTCTGGGTATCTGGAGATAAAGCTAACATGTTGGGTTCCATAGGTGGTAAGTTAGCCTGACGTCCCTGCCCATATATGTTTACCACTGCCGAAGGTGCGACGTTCTCTCGTAAATCGCCATAGCACAAAATGCATACTCGTTGTGGCATCTTAAATCCCAAATGATGCAGGGAAAGGCGCTTGTTCGAGTGCGTGATGCAAACCGAGTCCCCACACGAACGATAATGGTAGGGAGTTTTGAAATAGCCGAACTTAGCTGGCAAATAGTACATTTCTTGTCCAATCGCCAGCGTGGTGGCAATGGGTTCCCCGCTAGTCCGTCGGGCAGTCTTAGTGCACTACTAAAAGAGTTGACCATCCTAGTGCTAATCGCAATTTTTTGGTCGGTTTTTGGTCGACTTTGGTCAGCTTGTATATTTTTAAGGGGCAAATCTTAGGATTGCCCTTTCATCAACGCTAGTTCATGATTTTGAGCTTTTCATTGGTTTATGTGGATTACACCTGTCTGTGGGATAGACAAAATTATAATTTAGCAGAGATCTGCTGTTGTAGGGGCGAACCCCTTCGGAGGTGGTTTGCAGTGGTGAAAGATGACATCTCTGCGCAGAACATCTTTTACCAACGTCAACAAGCTTATTTTGCTACAAAATGGTTGAGCGGGCGCGCCAGGGCATGGGTGATGAGTCGCAGAGCCACTGATAGCTCTGATCTCCTGACTTATCAGGAATTTAAAGCTGAGCTTAAGATCAACTTCGAAGCTACAGAAATGGATCTTAGTTGCAGACATGAATTCATGGATATGTGTCAGGGTAAGCTTAGCTTACACTCAGAAGATACAACATTTGTTCTCAAATATTGTATACGAACCAGTGCCTCCAGAAACGCAGGTCACTGCTTTTATGAGGAGACTGAACGACGGTCCCGTCAAGCAGAGTCTTCCCGGCATCAGACAAAGACTCTGAGGGGTGCTATAGATCAAAGCATCTGAGAAGAATTCAATTCAGCCTGCGGTCGGCTACATCGCATGCTGTATTCAGTGTATTCAGTCGAAGGGCTCAGCAGTCTTTCGACTTTAAGATGCTGCGCCTGCGGCATGTTAATAACCATAACAACCATGAAGTTCAAACTTCGTCCCACGTTAGTACCACCCGCGACAAAGCGTAGGTAGAGGTCCAGAACAGGGATGCGAGTTTCTTACACGTAAGATAACACGTGTTATTTAACGTTCTATTTAACGTGTTATTGAATAGTGTAAGTTACAAAAAAGGGTGTAAGAAAATGTAAATATCATAATAACCATCATCGTTAAGAAAACGCGACCAACAACCTGTAGATTTGAACCCAAATAGCAATTCTTTCCGTGACCCGTCCGTACGACAAGCTCAATCTCCAGCCACAGTCGACAAAAATTTCTCGGCGCCATCACCCGTGTCTGCAGTTGCCAACGTACCATCTCCGAACATGGCTAATGGCACAACAACCACATATGAATCTTATGGATGAAATTGGATCCCACATCAAAGCCATCAACAGTCAAGCGATCGTTAAAGTCATGCGTCAACTCAATTTCATATTCGCCGCGGCTACCATAACAGTGGGCGTCTTGGCGTGGATTTCCGGTCAAGTGAACACGTTCCTGAAAGTTAGTGCAGGGATTTTTTACATCCCGTAGGAAAAGGAGTGGACAATAGTGCAAGAGAGAAGGAGGACTAACTGTTTGTGTTGCTATTTGTGTAGAATGTCTGGTGCATAGCTACTGGTGTTTGAGCTACGTAGCGATAAGATCGTTCTGGTCTTGCGCATATGACAACAAGACGCGCACGATGTTTCTTGTGTTGTAAGCTAAAATATGTTGCTCGACAGAATAGAGATATATTTACTGGCACATTCAAATTTGTTGTAACACATCGCGGCGGTTTCTGGGTGACGATTTTGGATGCCGTGCTGCTATTTCTTAACGCTTTCTTCGGTTAGATTATCATTCCACAGCATCTGGCGTTCTCGACAATGCTTCATGTGCTTAACCCAAATCAACCCCAGCAATCAACTGGTTTTGCCCATCCAGCTACCTAGATAATGTGTAAAGTGTCGAAAAAGAATTTGGCATCTTTAAATGTTTTGTGGACGACATTATTCAATTTACCGAAAAAGTGAAGACAATCGACCTGAGAACTCAAGTTTAGACAGTGATTTTTTTGTAGCATAGGGGCTTCAGTTCTCACAGCAATAATGATACCGGTAATTATAATAATATAAAGAAGAAGAAGACAAACATTGCACCCATATATTAGAAGAAGACAAACGTTGCACTCATGTATTTAGTTTTAACACGCTGCTCTCATACGCGGACGGGCCCTGATCCTCAATACTATCCAGGAAATCACTGCCGGCCCTCTTCTGCCTATTCCATTCCCGAAATCGTTTTCATTATTATCACGGTCAAAATCTGTGTGGCTAACCCCTCTTCTTCGTGGTACCGGCTATCCTGTTTACAGCACTCGTTTTGAACCACCAGTTGAGATTATGAAACAATTGATACAAATACAGAAGTGTTTCATCTAATTCAACGGAAGGGCCTGCGGTTAAGCATAAGATGTCGCCGCTGCTGATCTATACACCAAAGGGCGCAGGAGACTTCGATTTAGTTGCACTTCCTTTGGCAATTAAGGTATAGCGGATAAAGATCTATGCAATGGTTGATTTCACCATCTGGTATGTACAAGACAGCATGGCTATATTGAAGAAACTATGCACTTAAGATTCCACGAGGCCAAACATATCATCAAGGAAGGGCTTCCAGGAAAACAGAATAGATGCGACATCATCAGCGAGAATGTGGTGTTGGATGTAAGTCAGTGGTTGGGGTCAGATGAAAAACAGAGAGCACTACTAGATAACTATGTCTAGTATTGCATAAAATATTGTTTAATACTGCGTAATTTGTTTAATACAAATTTATGCAGATTTCATGCATATAAGCTGCAGTAAAATGCAGCATCAACATTTGCAAGAAAATGTTGTGGGCCACATACATGTACAAAGATTCGCGAGTAGTAGTAGTAAAATGTAGTCTAATTAGTCTTAACTATTAGCTACTATAAACATGTGCATTCTAGAATGTAGTCTGGGCTCTACTGTCCCGTAACACATATAGTTTATCTTGGTCAATACTTGGGAAGTGGATATCTGGTGCTGGAAGATATTCGAAGACACACTGTGAACTAATACGTAGTCGGATACCGTCTTCCCGAGTTGAGTATAATCTTGCCTCGTATTCTGCTACTGCTGCAACCTGAGTTCCGGCAATGGTTCCAAAATAATCTCTAAATGGTCAAACGCGTCTCTCAAAATGCCTTGGAAAATCGTTTGATTCCGAAGCTGCCATAACCACGCGATGCCGATTCCACACAGGCCGTTCCACAGTCGCTGAAATACCGCTGTATATGAGTCGTCGTACCACTCATGTTTTTGCATCATTGCCTCCTTAATTCTTGATCCTATTGGAGGCGCCTGTCGAGACACCACCGCTGTTTCGAATAAAGATAGATCCGTATCCGATATCATAACTCCTCGCCACTGCTGGATTAGCCGCCGCCAGAAAGCCTTCGCTCGTTTACATTCCCATAGGATGTGACATATGTCCGTCTTAGTTGAGGTACAGGTATGATCCAGTTCACAACTCCGATCGGAGGTCGTCCGGATATGGAATGTATTTAGCTGCATAGTTACTACCCTGAACTGCACCCAAACCTGATAATTGGTTAGCATATTCTCATGGTCCCATACCTTATTAGGCTCCACATCTTGTAAGCCGGTCCACCAGGAACTCGTCATGCATCTGGTCTTCCACTTCGCTAGCACCGTTTGCAATTGTGGTGCTATCCCGTGGAAATACAGCTTACGAAAAGCTCTTCGTAATTTCTGCCAAATCTTCCGAATCGGCGTCTTGTCTTCCACCGACCATCCTATCAAGTGAAAATCCGGATGGGGTTGCAATACTACGCACTCGTTCAGAATTGATGGGTGTTCATCGATGTCCTGGAAAGTACTCGATGTCACTTTCCAGATTATTCCATCCGCTTGTTGCGATAAGGTACATGAGTCCTCGCCATTCGTCGCGGCTCCTCTAACTTTCCCGGGCGAAACTAGTGTCCACTCAAAAGAATCTAAACATGTCGGCCCTCTATCAAGTAGAATTGGTAACCTTTCTCGAATCGTGTGACCAATTTGCACTCTTGGTGATGCTAGGATTATGGCACATAGCCATCTTCCTATTTTTGCGCACGTGTGTGATTTATCTCCCACCCCCTTAACCTGCCACACATACGTTGTTGTCGTTAGTCTTACTATACCTAAATCTCTGATAGACATAATCGGGATGCGATCATATTTCCGTGGAACAAGTACTTTCGCTTGCACTTCTTGTATCCATGGATTAGAACTCCACCTGTAGGTTCCCCAGAACGAATGCATGGAGCCTGGAAGCGAGCCGTGATAAGGATACGCATTAATATCGAGCGTGATACTGAATACATCTGAGTGACTTAGTCCTTGGCTTTTCATTTTCAGACTATTTTCCATTTTGCGTATCACCAATGGTAAAACAGTTTGAGTATACCGCTGTAACTGTTCATTTTGTTCCGCTCCCGGTCCAAGCCATTCCATGATCGTTCTTGCTACTGAACGTGTTTTAACCGCTCTTACTGACTTCCCGGCTTGACAAACTGTATAACCAGTCACTGGTGAGATCCATGGCCCTGCTGAATAATCGGAACCAATCCCGTGTAAGTCTAACCACGCTTGTTGATAGCTGTCTCTCGCAGCTATCAACCATTGATGAGCTAATTTTAATCTTTGGACCTGTAAAGCCACGGGTATCGATATTAGACCTACTCCTCCCGCTGCTTGCGGTGTGAAAAGTAAGGTCGGTGAAATCTTGTGACGTTCTTTCTCTCCAATGGTGCTATTTCTCCATACAAAGGCTTTCTGGATATGGACCAATTCCTGTAATACATCCCCGGGCGGATCAAACATCTGGGCTGTGAATAGCAAAGACGGGATCGCAATAACATTAAATAATTGAACTCTCTCCATAAAAGCCGTACCACATTCTGTTGCTGTTGCTAATCGTCTCTTAATCCCCTGAATTCGCAGTGCCCAATTTACACTTCGTAAATTTGCCCATCCAAAATAATAACCTAAATATCGAATGGTTTCCCCTTCCGGTATAACCGGTAAGGTGTACCACTTTTTTTTAGGTACAAAATCCGAATTTAGGAAGAGAAAATGACTTTTGGCTGGTTGGACGTGCAGACCCGAGAGGTCTCCGAATCTCCGCACAATATCTAGAGCTACGGGCACTTGATCCGCATGTCGAACGAAAATCGTCGAGTCATCCACAAATGCTGAGAAGCGATGTTGTACTGAGCTATCACATTTGAGAGGGCTTACCCTTGTTAACTTCTTCTCCTGTAATAACGCCAAAGCTAGTGGCTCCACTGCTAGGATAAATAGAAGGGGTGCTAACGGGCAACCCTGGCGGATGCCCGATCTAACTTCCAAGGGCGTCGAAAATTTATTATTGACCATGAATTCCGCTGTTGTCCCAGCATGAATTCTGTTCATTAAGTCGATGAAACAATCAGAGAACCCGAATAAGCTGAGTACAGTGAATAGGAATTTCCGGTCCACCGTATCATAAGCTTTGCTGAAGTCGAGAAACATAATCCCAGCACTTTGAGCTGCTGATTCCTTACGTGTATCCTGATAGGTCGCAAAGGTCGCCTGCATCATTATTACAGCCTTATCCATTCTTCTACCGGAGACGAACCCTTGTTGGGTGTCTCCAATTAGCTGTCCTAGGAAGGACTGAAGCCGACGGGCTATAATCTTGGCGAATAATTTGTATCCTGTTGTCAAGAGCGATATTGGCCGATAGTCAAGGGCGTCACTGGAGTCGCCTTTTTTTCGAAGTGGTATTACCACCGCCTTCAAGAACGACTGAGGTGGGTTTGATCCAGCTAGTATCTCGTTAAAAATCCGCGTTAAGGGTCCGATGAGAATGTCCGCGAAATCTTTGTAGAAATCGTTGCCTAATCCATCATGTCCGGCAGCTTTTCTACGTGCTATACCCTGATCGCCCATGCTACATCTTCCTCGAGAATGTTTTCCATTAACATAGAGTTTTGTGTCTCGGTTACCATTCTATTGCTTGACACTTTTATAAATTGACATAGCTCACTCATTAAACGAGACGTTTTGACGACGCGGTGACTGCAGCTAAGGATGTTTCGCCAAGTAGCTGCAAAACGATCCGGAATAGAGGTGGAGGTCTCAAAGGATGGACCGGATGTTGCTAGTATTCTAGTCACTGTCTGATCGCGTTCCCAGATGGATGTTCGTTTGAATAACCAACGAACATCCGCAGCAGATCTGTGTAAGCGCAGTCCTCTGCGAAAGGAACGTTCTTTATGCAATTCGTCCGCTAAGGCCAGAACGATGTGTTCGCGAAGAGTCGCATTGTCCCAAGCTGTTCGTTGCAAATGCCGCATCCGTTTGCGTCTTCTTCTCGCTACCTTCCTCCGGACGTTGTATATGATGTCTCGACAATCATCTATGCAATTATCCCAAGTAAGAGTGGAAATTTTAAGCGACATGGTCTTCATTAGCCTTTCCATTAACATGTTTCGAGTTTTATCCTCTCGAGAGCCCGGAAATGGATAAGGCATTCGTCTGTTTGACATCTGTGACCTGGAAACACTTGGATCCTTTAGGCAGAGAAATACTTGATTATGGTCGGAAAAAACTGAAGGAGCTTCCACAGCTACCCATACCACCCAAGTTTTCCACTGGGCCGACACGTAAAATCGGTCTATACGACTAGCCTGATTACCACGTCAAAAGGTATAGTGATCAGAAGGATCGAGCTGTAGTTCCCCCAGAACCGGAGTCATTAGAAGGCGCGCATCCCATAAGTACCATGATGCGATAAGTCTCGAGAGAGCGTTACTCTCTGGTCGAATCGATCGAAGTCCCCCCATTCGATCTAATATTGGAGTGTCCACACAATTAAAATCCCCTCCAATTATGCAATTCGTAGGTTTGCGGGGAAACATTTTCCTTATGTCCCCAAAAAAGGATTCCCTGCCGACTGCATCAATAGAAGGTCCGTTCAGGTTTATTAATGTACAGTCATTCCATTTGACTGCTATTACGCGATTTGTCCACAAGGTTTCCGAACATGGGTGTATTTGGTCTGCAAAAGCTGGAACAATCAAAATCGCTACTCTTCCTTGTTTGAAGGGGTGCACACTCCAGTAAGACAATGTCTTAGATTGATTAGTCTGTCCCCAAAGTAGAGCCTATTGTTTCGTCACATCATCACGTTCCTTTGTCGACACAATGTGTGCCTCTTGGGGAAATATTATCTGTGCTTTATATTCCGATCCACCTCTACGCCAAGAGTACATCCAATTCGAGATATCTTTTTTCGTAAAACCCCGGACATTTTGGGTTAAAATAGTTGAGGTCAAATTATTTGGTTGATCCCGGACTACATGCTTGATCGGTTCATATTCCATATCTTTTAGAAGCCGATGTTTCGTGAAAATGTCTAGATTCTTCATGTCAAAGTATTGATGAGGTGTAGAACGATATTTGGCGGTGCCCTTAGTAACGATTAGGGCCCTGCTGACCATGTACCATTGTTGTTGTAGCCTCCTTAACAGTTGAATTCATAATATCTACTGAGTTCATATACGTGAACAAGTCCTTCCAAGCCGTCTGTTCTCCTTTTTCCAAAGCCGTAAATTTTGCTTCGTAATCAGGGCTCACGTCCACTACTTTAATATGCCGCTGAAGTAGGCATAAAATGGTATCGGTAGGATTATAATTATTCCCCAGAATTGCCGCTAATTGCTCCGCAAATAAATGCGCACTTAATAACATTGTCGCCAGGAGGAGAACTTGTCTCGGTGCAAGCAGTTTTAAAATCATATTGCCACCGAATTGGATTTTGCGTAAACGACCCATTCCTGTGAACTATTGATTATCGCCATTTTTTGACTTTGTGATTTCATCACATTATAGCGTTCTTCCCATTCCGCAAACCATTGACCGTTTATGTCTAGTAAACCTTCCCTTTTGTCAGCTTCTATTACCTCGAACCAGCATTGTTCTCTCCACTTTTTAGTCAATTCGACCAGCACACTTGAATGGACACTATCTAGGATGTAGTGGGTCCCAGGAATATTCTTTAATAAATGTAATAGCCGATTTTCTTTTCGCTGGGCCGCCTTGCTCCACAAAGTTTTTGTGGAGCTTATTAATGGAAAAGGAACGCCAGTTTGTTCCTCCCATTTCGAGATTAAATTGTGCCATGTGATATTGAAATCTTCCAGCGTTAGTGGGTCCGGAGCTGCTTCCTTCTCACAATTCATGAATTCGTCCATCAATTTCCGTTCTACTGGAACGATCTCCATGGATTCGGAGTTATCATCAATTTTCTCGCGACGGCAAAGCCGCTTTGATAGGGGGCTGTTGCCGCTGCCGGATTCAGAAGTGTCTTGCGAACTGTCTCCTATTTCTGATGGCTTATATTCAGAGTCTGACGTTGATCCATCAGAAATTAGTAATACTTCCTATTCCGGTTGGTGATCTACCCACGCTTTGTGGTACCACTGTTCGAGAATTGGTTTCGAAATCTGATATTTTTGCAGGAAATAAGTTGACGTGTCCGGGTCCGCTAAGTTAGCTGCCATTAAGCTTTCTTGTTCCGGTAGAGAGAGCTTGCTAACGGTATCTGATAGGAAATGGAGCAATTCACGCATCATCGGATCCTTGGTCGTGATAATGTCTGAAATTTCACATTTCAATGCATGGTGGATGGTCGGCCCGTTCAGTCGTTGAAGTAGGTCCTCGATGTTGTCATCCCACTCGTCTGGGTCCCACGGGGAATAGCTTCCATAGTTAATCAACGTTCCTTCATCACTTTCCGCTGTCTCCTGCGATATCACTCGAGAAGCTGACTCCGAAAGTCCTTCTGGTTCTAATTGTGCCTAATCGTCGTCATACTCCTCATCATCACTGCTTTTATACATATCTACATCCTCCGTTGGCCACCTTCTTTCTCCACTTAGAATCGCGGAGTAGTGTTGGCCACTGTATTCCAGTCGTTTTCCATCATAATCCTCCACTCATGTGATAAGTTTTCGCAATTAATGTCCTTGTTTCTGGTGTGAATAAATTTAAACCCGGAACCTTCGCACTTGGCGGATGGCTGAGCACGTAAATATCACGTTGTAACATCGTACTTATCGACATCAACGTATCATTGCTCCCCCAAGATTTACGTGGAATATTTTCGTGAATTTGCGAACTACTTTCAGCAAATTCCAGTAAATATTTTTGGAATTGTTTTCGTGATTCCTTTGGCGAAATATCCTGATTGGGTCGTCCTAATTCCTTGAGGGTAGATTTCCTTGCCTCATGAGAGAATTTGTCATCGAAGTCCAACAAAGCTCGTGCGAGGCAGCCTTCCTTGAGGGCTTTCGTCATTTTCTCCAATACCGCCACGTTTTCAGTAAATTTTTCCGAGACGGTTAGGGCTTGACATACTGCATATAATTGGCAGTTGCCCGGAGGAGGGGTAGTCGCTCTGTGCATGCCTAAGGATTCCAATAGTTTCGGTACTGATGTGAGATCTTGTTGTCCAATGGCTCTGTCATTCTCAAAGGCCCTTCGGCTTGTTCTATATCTTCCATCACTGCATTGATAATGTTCTTCGCCCTTCCTTCTAACATTAAAAACGCACTTGCTTTTTTCTGAAGAATAACTGCATGCTGTTCCCATGCCTTCTTTTTCTCCAGCTTGGATTTACGGACTGTATTGTACTGTCAGATCTTCCCTTTACTTGTCCAGTCATTTGCGAGTTACTGTCTGGTTGTACACTACCTTCTCGTGATTTTTGAATGTCACGTTGTAAACTTGAGGCAACCTTCGGGATTGGCGCCTTTTCCTCGTCATCATTGGCCTGCTGTGCGCGACTTTGTGCCCGACTTTTCTTCTTAGTTACCGTAATCCAGTCTGGTAGCTGCTCTCATTGCTTCATCTCCCGAGGGGAGGCAGCTGTCTGCGTTTCTTCCTTTACCGTTACACGTGATTCCATGGGTTTGCATGGTGTGACGCAGGTTACTGCTGTTTTACCTGTGTTGTCAGTGCCATTCTTCTCTGTTTCCCCGGGTTGAACTGCATTGATTGCTTCTGCCGCCTGTCTCTCTCTCACCGCTTCCACCTGTGCCCTCAATTCCTCCATGCTCCTAAACATTTGTGTGGACGATGCATAAGATTTTAAATCCTCCAGTTTGACGTGAATACAATTTTTCTTGAGGAGTTCGGAAAGTGGGGTGACACATTTCCGCATTGGGTGGCCAATTTCTCCACACCTTAAACATTGTTTCTTGCCCCGCATGCTTGGGTGTTCGATTATAATCATCGTATGGCCCCAGTAAATTTGCTTGACTTCCAATAATGCCGTCGGACAGGCGTCCGACTCCACAATTAACTCCCATAACGTTGAAGTATCTGAGAAGGGTCCACTTTTGTCGAGATCGTCTAGCTGAAACTCCATTTCCAGAACCTTTTTTAAAAAGTTCGAAAGCTTCAATAAATCTACAGACCTTGTCACATTCTTTAACACGCACGAATAGTATCCTTGTGTTCGAAACTTTCCCCGTTGCTGTCCCGTTGCCGTTCCCACGCCGAACCACTCGTACCTGGTGCTTGGTGGTGTAAATGTTTTAGCACATGATCGTATCGATGAAATGGTACGGTGATTCCATCAAATTTCCGGGCCATTTCTCGTGTGAAGAAATGGAAATACAGGGCATGCTTGCCACTATCGTAGCTAATGCTCTTTATCTGCGCCACCATTTGCCAGAGTGCGGGGCTCCCCGACCCTCTCGTCGTCGCTGCTGTCGCGATGCTTTCTTGTATACTTTTAGTACTCAAGAAGGCTTCTTTAATTGGGTTTTCACCCCGCAAATCCAGGACAAGACACCCTTCGACTTGTGCCCTGATAGTATGTACCATGTTCACTTGCTCCTCAGTTTTCATTATGCGCTTTAAAAACTGAGATAACCGCTTTGCAATGATTGTTCCTTCTACAAGTCCTTGGACAATTCTCCACTCATCCTCGCTTCCTTCCCGCACTTGCATTGGCGCAAATTTGCCATATTCCTTCTCGCACACAGTTCTCAACCGTATGAACTCGTCCGGGGTGTAAAGCGATGTCTTAAACAAGAAGATTTTGTTCACGAGTTTATCCTCCTTCTCCAAGTTGTCATGTCCTGCCACCTTGTTTGCCCATCCTAGAAGGGGTGGCGGTAGCCGCTGCTCTTTAAGCACTTTCACCTGACCGATGGCTTTTCACAATATGCCTTCGAAGGATTGAGTTGTTTTCTGAGCTATCACCGCCGAGCCTACCACCTGCTGACGCCACAGCTCCCAGTCTTTCTGTTCGTCGATTACCATTAGTTCGAAAAAGTCCAATACTCTTTTGACTTCCGCTGGTTTTAATTGCGGGAACCGTTTCACTGCTTCAGATAAACGTGATGTCGGTCCTCGAACCTTCACGTAGATGGACTTAAACAACTCCGGTGTTAAGTCTAACCATGCCTTCACTCGCGGTTTCCGCTTGGCTGCTTGACATAATGCCGTCTTAAGGGCTAATGCCAAATGACGTGGTTCTTGTGAATCCAGTGAACTAATGATGCTTAGCCGTTCTTCACTGGATTTTTTTGAACTGGCACCATGATTTTGAGGTGCCACTGTCATTTTTACGGAACTGCCCTCCTTGGGGTCTCCCGATGATACCGGTTTTTCCATGGATATTTCTATCATTTTGGTTGAGTCGGTATTATGTACCGACGCCGATACCGGTTCACCTGGTACCACTCCTTGTTCCTCATCTCCTGCTTTCCCTGGACTCGAGATCTCTGCTTCGGTCGAGTCCGGGGTCTCTGGAACAATCTCATCTACACAGCTTGTTTCTCCGTGGATGGAGATTTGATCTTCCTTCTCCCCTGGGTTGTCCGGGTCATTTGCAGGACCCGGGTCAAGCAAAGATGGTCGGGTTTCGTCATTTTCTTGCATTTTAGTCCTAAACCTTAATTGGGACACAATTAAGGGCTTATATCGCAAATTTAGAACTGGGGGCGACGCGCCTATATTTGAAGCAGTTTCGAGGCATATGAGATTTTCATGTGGTACACATAGACCATGATTGTCGTTAAATCAATACTAACTTACATTTTAGCTAAAAAAATGATAGTGAATCCATTCCCCAATGACCAGCGCACTCCTACAGACGTAGCGTATGCTGTGGCTCGATAGTTTGCCATTGGTGGTGCTTCACATAATTATTATGTGAGTCGTCTCTACCTCAAGGTGATAAAGTGCAATGAAATTTGTTCCTAAGCTACACAAAATTAGCTCATATTTAGAAAGCTAAGCATTTTAATTTCTGACCAAGTCTGATCTTCGAGTGTTTCCACTCCACGATCGCGCATTCAATCGCCAATTCTTTGACGAGTTTTAACAGTTATTAGTCTTGAAGAAATGATAAATTCAAGAACTCTCATACAAAAATCCGGGGCGGTAATATTGAAAGCATTTTTCCTGGGAAGTACTGTAATAGAGATAACTATGGAACGCCAGACCGCAAATTGCAAGCTATGATCTAAAAACTTCTTTGAAAGATGCATTTTATTTCTTTGTGGTATATGATCCATGTTTTCCATGGGCATATGTGGTATATAACACATTCTTTCAATTCTTGGTATTAAACTTTATAGAAAATTTCCTACGTCCTAACTTAACCTAGGGTCAATTTCTGCGTATCATAGAGACCATTTTGCGTTGAAAAATACCCGACCGTGGTCGAGTGGTACGCTGCTCCAGGAGGTTTCGGGGCCAACCAACTTGGTTGAATTTTAGAGTATAATGAGACGTATTCAACCATTTTGCGTCGAAACGAAACTTAGAGACAAACAACTCGAGCAGTTCGACAGGGTGAGTCGCATTTGCTTCAACGACTCCGAATTCTATTAAACACCTTTCAAGTTAGCAAATGGGTTATGTCTCAGGCCTAAAGAGGGCAGGGTTGCGCACTATGTTGTGCACGAGTTGCAATCCACTGCAATTACTACGTGACCCTTAGAGCATAAATTCTTAGTTGATTTTCAAGAAACACTGGACGTTTTCATGGCATCATCTTTTACTCGCATGCAACTGCAGGACGGCAAGTATTCTGCCATAGACGGCGACGTGCGTAGCACATAGCCGATGGCGTAGATGCCCAAGGACCCGTATAGGTAGCAGCATAGACCCATCCATGATCATCTCCCTTCTTCCTCGAATATGCCCACCCAGCTCCTTCTAGTCTTTCAGGCACTTCTGGTGCCACATCATCAAAGTTGTATGAAGACATTTGCAGGTCCAAAGTGCTCCAATGACGGCGTTCTTTTTTGTGCGAGGGTATCCACTTGCCATCTATATAATCTTCATTTTCCCATACACGAAGTGTCTTCTGTCCATCTTTCTATATTACAAAACAAATGTCTAGCTGGATAGTCGTTTTCTCGTCCGGCGACTTGCACGCCTGTTTTAGTGACTCTGGAACTTGCAGTTCATGCGTCTCAACGATCACTTCATTTGGTCGTTGTTCAAACGAGGATAGGGGGAGATACAATTCCCCAAGTAGATCGTCTGCTTTAAAGTGATCATTGTCTAACACCTGAATCACCCACTGCCGTTCGGTATCTCGCGAAGCGTGTAGCACCTCAAACTCGAACGTTTCAGCCGGCTGCCACACAAAAAAAATATAGTTAGTACAATGGGTCCCAAAATTCAGACCCGATTTTCAAAAATAAGCAAAAATATCTTATAGGCGACGCGCTTATAATTGAAGCAATTTGCCCATCGTCAATAAGATATAACGTTACTTTAGAGTACCCTAAAATGCATGTCATAGGCGACTGCCACTCATAGGCGGGGCCTACTATTAAGAGCTAAAACTTTACACATCAGCTTTTATGCAAATCGTAAAAGCATATTACCCTAGCTTATTTTAGGAATAATCCTAGTGATCCGAAATTAGGTTCGAGTCATCCTGATCCAGACCATTGCACGTCCTCTTATATCGAGACCCGCGGAGGTAACCTAAGCTAGCCTATGGTCAGACAGTGCTTCTACGTGTCGATAAACTTGGTACACGCTTCGAACCCCATGTCACGCATACAAAAGGTTAGTGTTTTACACATAAGTTTGGTATTTTGCACATAATTTTGGGTGACTTTTTACGAGTGCTTGTCATAGGCGACAACAGCACTTTTGACAGGGTTTGGTAGTACCGTGGAAACATAGGTGTCGCCTTTGACATGCATTTTACGGTACACTGTACATCATCGCTGTCTCAGAGGGTGTCTAGGGGTACGCTCATTGCTCTTATATACATAGAGGATACTCCCCGTCCGCTATCGGAACACTTGACCTCGACTGAGGTTTTTCACTCTCGAACTTTCCGTGGAGATGGCGCGGAAGTGGTTGCAGCTCGTCAACGAGGACGGCAAGGCGCTGACATCTGCGACGTCTGTTGCCGTGGATGTTGAGGATGTGGATACGCTGCGAAAGGCAGTGTTTGCAGGAGTCTCTCGTGCTCTCCCTGCAACTGTGATCGCGGCCGATCTCACCGTGTTCGACGCGAACGGGGTAGCTTTTACCAGGTCATCGTCGTCAGTGATTGATCTCGGGAAAGACGAAGACAATGCGATCATCGTCCAAGTGCCTCAGCGCGCAGCCACACCCGAAGCAACCCTTCTTCAAATTATTCTGCCGCACATTCTCGCAAATGCTCCGACAACTCTGACCGAACGAGAGCGTACATTCAAGGACCGATTGTGCGAGTATTATGGATGCTTTCGGCGAAAGAAGACGTGGGTGCGATGCATGTTGCTCGATGTTGCTTTTCCAAGGTCGCTCGTGATAGCGTCGCATTTGTTTCGTCGAAGCAACGAATATTTATCGCTTGCGATGACGCAAATAGCGGATATCGACGACGAGAAGAATGGTCTGTTGTTGTTCAAGCCATTGAAATACGCGCTCGACCATTTTCAAATCAGCTTCATCCGTGATGATTCGAACGTTTTCCGCTTGAAGCTGTTCGATCCTTCCATCAAAGACACACGCATCATCGATCTCAAAGACCGCAGAGGTCACGACGTGCTCACTACGGAACAAACTTGAGTGCTTCTCGACAGCGTATCGTGGACGAAGAAAGCATGCACGTTCGACGTGGCGACAACATTTGGTGACATGGTTGGCAAGCCTCTGATATTCACTGGCTTAGAGATGATATTTAGAGAACCTGACCCTTTACAGGGTGGTGTAAGCCATGTCAAGCGCGGTGCTGTAAGGGCCTCATTTCATTACACTTTTGGACCCCGACTCTATCCGACTTTGGATTTTCGTCCACGGTGGGACTCGAACCCACAATCTCCCGGCCCCGAGGGCAGGGCCTTAACCACTGCACCAAACGAGGTCGGTTCAGCGGCTAATAGAGAATATTCAGAGAACCTGACCCTATACAGGGTGATGTAAACCATGTCAAGCGCGGTGCTGTAAGGGCCTCATTTCATTACACTTTTGGACCCCGACTCTATCCGACTTTGGATTTTCGTCCACGGTGGGACTCGAACCCGCAATCTCCCGGTCCCGAGGGCAGGGCCTTAACCACTGCACCAAACGAGGTCGGTTATTCACTGGCTTAGAGCGGCCATTCTATCGCTGTTTGAATCCACAAGCAAGAGTGGCTCGCATGATTGCCTTGAAGCAGAACTGGATCGACGCATCGTACGACTTTGAAGATTTTTGGACGGAAGTGTCTCTGGATGACAAGATGGAGATGTTTCACCGAAGCATCATGAACGCTGACCAAGCGATGTTCTAACCAGCCACGATCTTTCAAGAAATACACACATCACATCAAAAAAGGTGGCCACCTCGATTCTCGTTATCAGAAGCGACGATATCAGTTACATCAGATGTTATGAATTCAGATAAAGGACGGCCAAGTGTCCATGTCCAGCTCCAAAAAAAATCCATTTTTACTTTTACACTAATTTTTACCAACCCCCTCCCCCCCTTTCTTTATAATATTTTCTATAAGAATACAGAAAAAAAGCTGGACACCTGGACACTAATAACATACATTGATCTAGAACTCATATAGTCGCTTCTGATCAAAAGAAAGCTGGCCACCAAAGCTGGACACACGTGGCCACTCACCTGGACAGCAACTCAATGCTCGACATCTCAGCGCAACCAGACGATGCAACACCCCCTGTTTTCGACCAAGGATACAAAAAATACACACCTGGACACACTTACGCGAATGTGACTCACGCTAATGTGACATCGTAAAACATTGTTTCCCGACGACATCATAAAAAAAATTATGATCTTAAGCGAAGAATATATAAAATATAAAAAACATAACCTTAGTAATATAACAAGTAATATAGCAACAACGATGTGCAACTTCATCAAAGCCAACAGAGAACAGTGCAAGCTTGCTCGCAACAAAGATCGATGCGGGAAACATCAGATTATTGCAGTTGAACAAAATAATCTTGAGATCAGTATAGTAGAAGAAATGTCGCCACAAGTCAATACTCCAGTCATTGCCGAAGTTGTTGATACACCAGCGCCATCGGTAATCAAGCCCGTCGAGGTCTCGAATGTCGAAGTAAGTAAAGTTCCAGAATTGGATCAGTCGATTGTCGAACCGGTGATCGCGGAAGGGGTGGTATATAAAGAGGATCAAAGTTCGGATTTGGAATTAAATAATTCGATTGATGAGGATGAGTTCTTCTTTGAGAATTATATTGAAGAGGGCAGGGCATTTCAGTATGATGTAAAAGAGAATTCGCTAGATGCCACGGCAATCATTGGTGCTTTCGACGAATACATCAACGGCAAGGGCTTGGATATCGCAGATTCAGAAAAGACAGACAGAAGGGCATTTTTAGATGGGTATCGCTATTGCTTTTATATCCAGCAAGGTAACATGACTTTAGTTCATTACTATTGCAAGACTGAACAGATGATGAAGAACATTCCGATCATGATCGGCGAGATAAACGTCGCTCAATATTGTGTGGCAAATAGGCTGTACGACCAGCGTCTATACAAACTATGCTGTATGATGAAGCGATCGTGGTTCAGTGATAATAACAATACTTGGAACTTGGCTGGTATGCTATATCGCAAGCAACATGTCGAACTTGGATTGATGCGGAAGACATATCTGTGTATTTTGCATTCCATGACCGATCGATTTGATCAAGCTGCTGCGTTAAAAGTATTCAATGATTGGGAAACATCCAAATATCATCCGAAGCTATCTGAGTCTCAAATCAAATCCATTGCTGGTGGAACTGATCCAGAAGGATACAAGCAATGGAAAGCAGAGTATGAGCCAAAGAAACTCAAAGAAAAGAAAGGCAAAGACGAAGACAAAACAAAACAAGATGACTTGACTGTTCCTTATTATCCAAAGTTTTGCATTTACTACGAAAAGGGGGAATTGCCGCCTATCTTCGATTGTAAGAACGCAGAGACATATCTTGATGTGATCAGTCTGAAGAAAGAAGTCATCACAATGGAAAGACTCTACAAAAACAACATTGCTTACATTTTGCAAGGGGGGAACGGATACTACTTGACTAAGAATCGAGATGCTTTCGGAGATATCGATTACACAGTTATCCCCCGTATCAATCAATTCGATATGATGTTCAATATCAACAATGCGATCGAATTAGATGATAATGGACTTATTGAGACTGATAACACAGAATTTGACACCGATAGCATCATTACTTTGCCGCTGTCTGACGTGATTCACCATTATAGAGATGATATCACGTTTGGTAAAGTTGATTTTATGCCCTACAACGCGAAAACAGGTGCGTGCGATACTAAGTTGAACACGTTTGATTGGAACTCCAATGAAGTATTTAACAAATTCAACGGATTCGTTCATACCTACGATCCTAACTTTATTGCCGATCAATCAAAGTTCAAACTCTTTGAAGATCATATCAAACACATTTGGTGTGGAGGTCGTGATGATTTGACTAATCACATCATGAAGCTATTTGCTTGGTATCTTCAACGCCCGTATGAAAAGTCAGGAGCTTGTGTCGTTCTTGAGGGGGAGGAAGGTTGCGGTAAGAATATTGTGTTTGAGATTTTGAAAAATCATGTCATCGGGACTCGCTACTGTCTCGAGACGCCAAAGATGAAAATTCTGACTGGTCGCTTCAACTCGGCACGCGAGCATAAGATATTGACCGTTTTGAACGAAGCAGCCAATGTCAAGCAATCCTCACATGAAGACCAAGACGAACTTAAAGACTGTATCACCGAGCCGACTTGTATGATTGAGAAAAAAGGCATCGACCCTTATCGAGTCAAGGACTGTAATAATCTCCTTATTGCATCCAACAATTCATACAGCGTGAAGGCGTCAAAACAAATGCGTCGATTTCTCTATTTGCTGTGTAGAAGTGATCGTCTCGGCGATAAAGCATACTTCAATGCGATGCTTGACGAGTTTGATAATACTGATAGTGGTAATCACCTATATCACTACTTGATGAGCATTGACTTAAATGGATTCCATCCTCAGAACGACGCGCCAATGACCAAAGAAAAGTCTGATATGCAGAAGTCGGCTATTGAGAAGCCTATTCAATGGCTTATCGAATGTGTGAGCAATGGGACCAGCAACAGCATTTTCCAGGAAAGCCAGCGTAAGGAAACGCCTGATACGTTAGAATTTGTATCGATTGATGACATGCTATCCAAATTCACTAAATGGATGATTGAAGAGGCCAAGGATGCATCGTTATACACGCGAGATCGATTCGCAAAGACGATATCGAAAGCCCTAGGGCCTAACTACAAGAAACAAGTCCATAAAGTCCGTCAAAGAGGCTATGATCTATCGGTTAATGGTCTCAAACAAACGATTATCAAATACACTCGCCGGACTGATTTGTTTGATGATGATGAGTAATCACTGATCACTTGTGTGCAAAAAAAAATAATTTGCTAGACATCGATTGCTACTGCGCGGATGTCCAACGAATATGCTTTTGAGATTTGAAGTGATATGTTCTACCTCTGTATTGATAATGACCGCCGCATTCACAAGTTACTTTCTCGACGAGTCTCTCTTTATTAAGCTCGTTGTATTGCTTGTTTTTCTCATTGAGCACTTCTTTATTGGCTTCCCAGTATTTATTTGTGCATTCTCTCTGTTTTTCCTTTTTAACAGCCCAAATGGAGGCATCTTATTCACACAAGTTCTCTTGAATTTGTTGATCCATAAGGTTTCGTACGCAAGCAACTGTGCTCTATCGACAACCTCATACTGCTTGATCAATATGATTTTAAATTCATACGGTCCATACTTTCGGAAGTATGGATAGATTGCAATTTCGCTTGTTGTTTTCCCTTCATCCCATCGCTTGAAATTAGACCGATGCCCACTCATACGATGTTTGAGTAGATTAAACGTGCTACCCACGTAGCAAATGTCGCTTTGACTACAAACGATTTTATAAACTGAACCGATCATGACTATTGTTATATTTATATAATTCATACATCAAGATCAAACATAACTAAAGTTATCCTAATCGAAAGCTCCCACCTTTAATGCGACGACGAGTCATGGGTGGAGCCATTCCTACACCGCTCACATCTTTCACTAAACCACGCAATGGAGCAGCTTCAGGTCCGGCCGCGGTAGCAATACCATCCAAAAGTCCGGAAGTGATTGGCTTCCAATTTGTTTTGAGAAAGTTCACAGCAGCGCTAGCGCCTTTCTTGATACCACTCCAAAGATTTCCCCAGAAGCCAGAGCCACTAAGTCCCGATTGATGAGTACGTAGAACTTCTCCGTGAGTCATATGCAACGTCGTTCCTTTGCCCCCTTCGTAAGCCTTTACAAGTTTCTTGTACTTTTCAGGATGGAAATAATGCGAGTGGCCTTTGTTCAATTGAGAATGACTCAAACGAACGGGCTTGCCATGTAGGACTTTAACAGCCTGCGCGTGGCTCAAATCGACAGCAAATTCCTTGTACATCTAAATTGAATATCTGGATTACTTATATACAGAGCGAGAGACAAAAATGTCGAAGGTTAATAAATCTAAAACACCCAGTCTGGATGAAATTAAAAATATTATCACTCGTGATATTCGAATGGGAAGCGAGCATGATAATTTGTCCGACACTACAATAAATCTATACACCAGACAACTGATCAAGCTTTACAAAGCCGGCGTTGCAAAGCAACAATGGTCCCCAGATGAATTCAATTCCAATATTCATGAAATACGACGATGTCGCTTTTCAAAAGACGTTCAAGGTTCAGAACTCGAGCATCATTGCTCTTCTTATGAGCATCTATACAAGCAAAGAGAGTCTCATACTGACACTGAACGCCATGTGCAAAATGGTCAAGAATCGATTTCGTGATGCATTCGGATATTACAATGCGATCCGAAAGGAACTGAGTAAGCAAAACAAAGCTGAAAAGCTGGACAACGAACTAACACCAGAAGAAGAGAAGAAGTACATCAGCTATGAAGAGCTAATGTCCGTCCCTGGTAAAGTTCATAAGGTGCTCACCGAGACCTATGGTAAAGTATTTCTATCGAAATCGGAGTTTGAAGAGCTGGCCAAAGCTAAGAGAACTGAGTACTTGAAGCTCGTGTTTGATTACATCACACTGTGGTTGAACGTGCATTATCCACTTCGTTTGGTATGGCCGAGCGTTCTCCTCGCTCCAGAGGAGGGAGCTACTATCTTCAAGGTAATATATTACATTTGAACGATTTTAAGAACGTTCGACTAATGGGACCGCAAACGATTCAGTTAGATAGTACGACGATGAGCTTGATCAAGTCATATCTCGACTTCTTGACTAATACGCTTGGAGAGCAGCCTAGTAAGCTACTATGGCGCATTTTCAATCGACAGCCAGGCGAGTATGATTATACCAATTCGAGCAATAGCTTTAGTCAGGTTCTATCGAAGCTCTTTGTAAAGTAGTACCATGGAAAGCCAATGTCAATGAATATGATTAGACACATCGCTGAGTCTCATTTGATCCAATCGCCAGCATATGCTAAACTCACCAATCGCGAGAAGAACACTCTTCATGCAAAACTACTTCACAGCACCATGGCCGGTAATACGAGCTACAACAAAATCGCAAATCGAGCTAATGCTGCTGACGTATCCTTTGAACCAGACGATTCATACGACCACGCGCCCGAGTCTCCTGCAAAGCCCGCTGCAACGCCTCCAAGCAGATCTAAAGACCGTCGGGAACGCATATTCCATGGAGATTTCACACCTACTGGCAGCGACAAGACGCTTGAAATTGACATCTTCGAGAAATAATTTATTTGATATAACATACAAAGCGATCATGGAGCAAAAACAAAAGAGAACATATCGCAAAGCTGGTCCATTCCATGTGGAATTCCATGGACTTCAAGCCTGTTTAAGAAGTGACAAATCCAGAGTAAATATCAAAACAATGCTGGTATCTCATGCATTTGTTGATTTATGGTGGCTGATTGTAGAAGGTAGGCAACAATACGATAAAGCGTTGTTTGACCTTCTCGATGAGCCTGAGCGCGACTTTATGAAATACTGTCTAAATAAATGTAAGATTACTTCAAGGCAGTTTGATAGTTCATACAATCAGCTTCTAGATGGTTTAGTCAAGCGTCTAAAGATGCTCGAAGGAGCAAAGAATATTGGTGACGATAATCCATCCATCAAGACTGAAATGAAATCAATCCTTGACAAACTATACGAGAAAGGCGTGTTCTCAACCTCATACTACAGTCAATTCAAGCGTCTGATGAAGCTTTAGATCTTTTAGACTCGCGTTTGAAGTTGAGCAACTTTGACGTATCAATGTAACGAGGAGCTTTCTTCTTTTTTTGTTCCTTGGCAAGGTGGCTAATGCTGATCTTCTGAAGCTGATTGGACAATGTCTCAATATTCGTTGAACCATAATCGTTTTTAGATGGCGCGACAGGTTTCGGAAGGGCGCCTGCAACCTTCGATTGCTCGTGAGTCGCTTCACCTGATCCATCGATATCCATTGCCTGAGGCATCAACTGCCTTCTAATTCTCTTTCGTCGATGCATTTTTCTTTCTTTTGGTTAGTATATACAAGTAGATAAAATGAGCTTTCCGATTTTGTTAAATCTCAATAATCAGGTGGCTACTCACCAGTTCCGATATCGATTCTCGCAGCCCATCGACTTCAGTCAATATGAAATTGCACTTGGATCTATATCCATCTACTACTCCTGGCGAGCAATCACTGCTCAGCGTCAAAATAATTCATTTAAAATTATTTGGCCGACTGCTTCGACGACAACGACATACACAATTACGCTCCCTGATGGCACATATTCGGCAAGCGATATCAACAACTACCTTCAATATTGGTCGATTCAGAACAATCTCTATTTGACCAACAATACGACTGGAACAAACTACTATTTCATCTCATGCGCCGAGAACCCATCCTGTTACGCGATTCAATTCACAATGCAGCCAGTCAAAAATATTACTGGCTACACTGCTGCAAGTGGCTTTCCAACGATGCCAGTCACTGCTTATACGCCTCAGCTTCAGGTAGTTGATACTGCATTCGGTTCTATCATTGGTTTCACCCCAGGTACGTATCCCGCAGCTCAAACAACTAGCGTTTATGCAGTGAATAGTAATCTAGTGCCTCAGATCGATCCGACCGCCGCGGTTGTTATTACACTTGTACTTGTTCAAATCTTTATAATCCTATCGCAAACAATAATCAGGTGTTGCACACATTTACAAGTGCCGGTGTTGAGTATGGCGGCTTAATAACGACTTCTCAGGGTCAGGGGCTGGCTTATTGCCCAATGCAAGGAACCAATTCAGAGCTAACGCTATCATTCCTTGATCAGAATATGACCCCACTTGGTATCATTGATAACAACGTATGCATCCGTCTATTGATACGACCAAAAAAAAGTAGTAGCGAATAATAATTATAGGTCGCATACATACTTGATAACATTCTTGTAGATCTTCCGATTGATGATATCCATCATCATCGTGTTCATTTTTTTGGATGTTGTTCGTTTGTATAAATCAATGAATGTTTTAATTGGAATGTCAGTGGGGAAGTCACGACAGATAATACCAAGGTCTCGTTGAGTAAGATTCCGACCGATAATTACGTATTGACTATTAATGCGAATTGTTTTTGGAATCCCGAAGTGGCTTTGCGAAATGTAAATCATTGACCACCCTTGCTTTCGTCCTCGGATAAAGTACTGTGAGATCTGAGCTTGCGTTCTCTTCGGTTCCATGACCAAGTCATCAAAGATAATCAATTTGCTCGTCTCGCTATCATATTCGCCCATTGCACAAACTTGGCCTTCTTCAATCACCTGGACATTGTCGATAGTATCTTTTAGATGATCGTAGAGTGTCTCATTGGTCTTTGTACATATCACGATTTTCGTAAAGCATTTGCTAAGAAGGGCGATTATGTAGAGAACGGTGTTTGACTTCCCAGAGCCACTAGGAGAGGCCACGCACATGCGAAATGGCAGCTCAAAGTGCTCGTTCTTAGGGAACCGCTTCAGTTTTGACTTCGGTATCAATTCGTAGAAATTTTGCATCTTATAGTATAGTATAGTGATCAAAAATGTCTCTGCCTCCGATTATCAATTCTCCTCTATTCAATAGCTCATACTTTAACTCATCTAATGGCTATCTGACACTAACCACAGGCGATCAACGCTATTTGAGACTTGGCGGAGTAGGAACGCTCTCTGCTTTAAATGTGATTGTCAATATGAATTGTGGCTCACTGACTATTAACGGATCCAGTTTAGATCTGTCCAATCTTGGTTATCTTTCTGGAGTTACTCCTGGTGATGCCAGCGCAAGCAAAGCGCTTGTTCTTGATTCAAGCAGCAATATTAGTGGTATCAGTAACCTATCAGCTTCAAGTATTACTGGGACTATTCAAACCGCTGCTCAGCCAAATATCACGTCTCTTGGGAATTTGACTCTGCCCGCTTCACTAACGATTTCAAATGGGACAACACCGATTAGTATAACAAACACTACTTCATCGTCAAGTTTCAACGTTACTATACAAAATTCTGGTGGAGCTCAAGATATTGGTAGCACTACTGCCCATCAAGTAGCAATTAGAACAAATGCAACAAGACGATTAACGATTACTGCTGGAGGAAATGTATCTATTGCAGATACTGCATCTGGTCTGCAACTAGACTTAGGAAACACGGGAACCGGGCTAAATGTCCCTAACTTAACATTTAGAGGGACTACATTCCCCGATAGTTACTACACTAGGGTCACTCTAGGTGGAGCTGCAGCGTCAAAAGCTGTTGTATTGAATTCAACGTTAGATTATTCCGGAGTTCGTGATTTATCCATTACACGAAATTTCATTGCTTCAACATCAATTGCCTCACCTTCTATCACGTGTAATACAATAACTGGAGATAATGGAGCTGGGAGCTCGATCTTGAATCTTAGTTATTCTACATTGAACATTAATGGGCTTACTATGACAGCTGATGCTAATGAACTAAATTACAATGATTTAACAACTCTAGGAACGTTTCAATCTTCTAAGACAATGACACTTGATAGTTCAGGTGTCGGATTGATGCCTTTAGGCACATCAAGCACAAATAATCTGCGTTTCTATGGCGGAACTGCAAATCGTGAAACTATGAACATTTATCGAGTATCTGATACAAATGGATTGGTCATCGCTTCAAGAACTACATCCGCATCAAACAACAAGACGTATCCGTTGTTGAATTTAATATCAACTGATAATCCAAGTTCATTTGTTGGCGGTGTTTCAGGTACAAGTGCTGATTTAATGACTATTTCAATGGAATGATGTTGTTGTTTAATCGCAGTCTATTTAGTACTTAACTATTAGCTACAATGAATTCACCTAAAGCAAAATCTAGTCCTTGCGTTGGTCCTGATGAAAGCACGTCCTGCATGTCAGGAAAATGTTTCTTGTGATCATCACTTGACCTGTCAAGTACTTCTTCTTGTAAACACTCCAGTCCGATCTGGAGCCGTATTCCTCGCACTCTGGAAACTACTCGCTTGCGTTCGTAGTAGGCTACTGCCAGTAGCTGTTTCGTGATTTTACTCCATATCAACTCTAACTGTTCCCGAGCCCCACGTCTGACACCTTTATGTACCGCTTCGTTTCGAAAAATCCATAACCACGTAATCCCTAGCGAGCACATTCCTCTCCATAATCGCTCCAAAGCCTGTTTGCACTCTTCTGCTCGTTTGCCACACCTCTGCTTTAATCTTCTTATAAGTGATGCCGACAGCAAGGTGGTGCTCGTCTTCTTCTATGCTCTACGATATTGTTCTGTTCTGCTTCGTCCATGCGACGTCCATTCCAGCAAATAAGTATCCGGCCCAAAGTTGTTATGGCCGACTGCACCCCACACATATGGTGACCCTTTCCCGGTGTTCGACATGGTCGTCAGTATACACCCCTGCGAATTGTTCCATCGTAATAACTTCATGGAATGATAAACAAATGTTGGTTCACATCTCAGACGCACCAGATTTTGCTTTAATGTCGGAATATGTACGCTACAAAGCGGTATCTCATTACATACACGCTGTACCTCAGTGTGCTTTTTGTATAAATCCTGCTGGAATAATCGCCTACACCATCACGGCTGATCCTTTACCTTGTTTTCAGACACTGTGAATAAATTTGTTCAATTACTAATACGCCATATTCCAGCTCATTCGAACTCTCCTTTACACTACGTTCGGGAATGTCTATATAAAAGCTTCTATGCCTCAAGATGTAACGGCTATTTGATATCCGATCTTCATGAATCGTCGAACGCATCGCCTATTGGGTTCGGATTACAACTAAGCAATGCAACGAATGCAACCTCTACCAATACTGCATATTTTGGAACTACTTCTACCAACGATCTGGTTTTGATGACTGCAAATACACGAAGAGTTACAGTATCTTCAGCCGGTAGAGTCGGTATTGGAACTGGATCGCCATCGGCGATACTAGACGTTTCAGGTAATGTTTCATCGACTTTGGACATAGCTGGATCGGGAGTAGCCTATTTTCTCAGATCTGGCGGTCTTGTTTCTACTATTGGTCCTCTGTCTTCAATAGCTGTTTCTATAAGAGCCTCGAGCGCTATGCTG